>PVKS010005519.1:0-84261 GCA_004027875.1 Aplodontia rufa | reverse complement strand
CAAATCAGTGAGGATTTGAAAATCAAAAGTTCCTTGTAGAGGCCATTTTGAGCCAGTGTCTAAAGCATACTGTGGCCAGGCCACAGTCGAGTCAAAATCAACGTAAAGACAGCCCAAAGGAGTTTGGGGGTCCGGTGAAGATCTAGCATTTCCCATGGCCTTTGCAGGCAATCTGGAGAGTGCCAAGAGCAAATGAGGCATCCCAAATTTGACCTAGGGCACCCAAATGGGAGAGGTGGTCAGCAGTGGGCTCGAACGTCTTCAAGGACCCACTGGGACCGGGGGGAGATGGCGGGGATCCGGCGCAGGACTGCGACTTTATGGACGGATCCCCTCAATGGAAGATGCCAGCGAGGCCAAGGGAAATTGGAACTTACCCCACCTCTGTCGATTCGGATGAGGGAAAAAGGAGTCTAGAAAGGTCCTGGTTTCGGTCGGGTTTCATGCACCAAATGTAAAATCAGAAAAAAGGATAATGATACTGGTGTAAATTCAGGCGGAGATGTTTATTGGGCTTGTTGCTCTCGGGCCAATTTCACCTGCGCCGCCATGATGAGGGCGGGCATGGGAAGCGGCAGGTGGCCAGAATGGCAGGCAGGGAAAATGGCGTTGAACCTTCGCCAGGCAGCTGGTTTTGCTGGCTACTTGGGAGTTCAAGATGGGGTTAGTCCTTCAGAGACTGGCTGGTGGGCCCATCAATCCTTTGGAGCTTGTCCGCCAGTATCCCAATTGGCTGTTCTTTTCGCGGGCAAGTTGCCCTTTGCCCTGCCCGTTAGCCAGCAGGCATGGCCTCAGTGTCTTGGCTGAAGGCACGCCCCCAGCCAGGGTCCAAGATGCTGTGAAGTGTGGGCTACCTGAAGCCACGCCCCCAGCCGGCCTAACAGAGTTGTACTCCACTATTAGAAGAATATCATGCCTTTTGCAGCCAAATGGATAGAAATGGGAAAAAATAAATTATGCTGAGTGAAATATCCCAAACTCAGAGACTTGAGGGCCAAATGTTTTCTCTCATATGTAGAAGTTAGAGTAAAACCTACAACATGATAGTTAGCTGAATTTAAGTAACAAACTCACCGTAGTTGAAACTCCACATAAGCCAGGCGGGCGGACCATACCTGAGAAGGTGGGAGAGAAGGGAGAGAGGCAGGGAGGGGAAGGAGGGACAAACGGGGTTATCAATACAACTCCCATTAGCCTAGCTATACATAGACAGGCAGAGAACCTCAGAAATGTCAACAATTATTATACATGTATATGTTCAATTCAAACTATAATATGGTGGGATTACAGAGCAGACATGAGTTCAGGGAATGGAAGAAGGCGGGTAGGTCCTGGTCTAGGATCCACCTCAATTTACTATCTCACTATGTCGATATCCATGTATGCATGATTATGTAACAATTCCCTCCAATATGTAAGTCTATGTCAAATTAATAAAAAAAAAGAAAGCAAATGTGTAATGAAGAGGAGAGAGAGAGAGAGAGAGAGAGACTATCAATTTTCAAAGCTTCTGAATATTCCCAGTTCTCAACTCCCAACCTTCCTGAGGATTCACTTTCCCTCTGGAGCTCTTATTCAGACATATTTATTTTACCTATTGGGTGTTTCTCTGTGGCAGGCTTTGCTCTAGGTCTAAGTATACAGAAAGCCTTGTTCTCAAGTGCTTCCTTTCTAGTGGAATCTGTGAGATGCATCAATTTCTTTTAATCTTTTTTTTTTTTTTTTTTACTCAATTGAACTTTAGTAGATTTCTGTTTCTGCACCTAAGAGATCTCTCTAAAAGATCAGGTCAATATGGATTTTCTCATTTTACACATGTAGATCCAGAAGCAAGTGGTCCAAGCTGACCCAGAGACAGAGCTGGACTTTGACAGCTGCACATCAGACTTGAAGACCACATGCTTCTCACTGCTCCAATTGCCTCCCTTGTGATAAAGGCCCTCATTTTAATCAAAGAGTTACTGAGAGGTAACCCCTGGGGTTGACAGCACAGATCCCTCAAGGTACACACTGGGAAAGGTCTGCTCTTAGTGAGACAGGGGGAAAAGTTAGGTAGTCAGTGTAGGCAGAATGATAGGGGTCAGTAAGGAGGACCCCTTGGCTGGGTGGTTATTTTTTTCTAAGACAACAAAAAACATCTGCTGTTACAACCCCCCTTTCAAACAAGGCCCTCTGCTTAAAAAAAAAAAAAAAAAAGGCTTTTCAAAGAGGAACTTCCCTTCTGCTGATAAAGGTGCATATAGGCCCAGGACAAAAGATTAGATCAGACTAGAACCTCTGTGCCCTGCTCCCAGGCATGGGAGAAGCAATGATTAATCAAAGGAGGAGAATCCTGAGAGAGCATGTAAAAGCTCTGAGACGCCCTTCTCCTGGAGAAGTCTTTTCTTTCTATCCCTTCTTAAATAAACTCTGTCTGTTCTGTTTGCCTTGGAGTCCCTCGGTTTCATTCTTTGTCTCCCAGGGACACAAATCTGACTTCTATCAAAGCAGCATCAATAGCAACACCCTCGAGGGGGTTTCCCATGTGCTTTTTGACTATGATTCTCACAACTGCTTTGCTACAGCCACAGTACAGGTTTTTCTCACTTTATTGGTTAGGAAATCCCTGAGCTTGGAGCAGCCAAGTGTCCTTCTTAAAATCACAGAGCTGGTGAAGGAGCCAGGACCCCATCCAAGACCCCTGGTATATGGTTTGAAATTTTATTTATTTTTTAATATTCATTTATGTTTACTACCCATCAATTAATTTAAATCTGCTCCAACCATTATTTTACTTCATCCCATCTCACCATACCCTGTCTTCTCCCCTTGGGCTATTTGCTATTTTTCAATCAATTCTCTACCCACAAACTACCAACGTTTTTCAACTGTTTTGCACCCCCTGCCCAGTGACGTACCCATCTTCACTGACATCAGATTTCTCTCTGTCTTCCTCACACTCTTTCTGAACATGTCCCAAAGAATCACCTAAACAACTTTATCCAGGTGTGTCGCGTCCCAGTGTTTCTACTTCTACCTAATGACCGGGCTGGATCCTTGAGGCAGCCATGCTTCCATCTTATTCTACTCCAGTAGCAACTGTTGAGTTAAACATTAATCCATGCCTAGGAAATCTTGCAGTGAGATATAAAAGTCTCCAAAAGAATGTGGTAAGGAGGGAGCTAGCCACTCCCCTTATCTCCAGTCCTTGTGGGGAGAATCTGAAGACAGTGACCTTGGTTGTAAAGTGGGAGAATGCACTCGTAACACATGGGAAGAAAGCCACCTGTGCCATGGGCATTGCAACCTGCCCTATATATTTCCCCAACCCGAAGGCACATTGTAGTCATCCATCGTATCCCAGTCCACTGCCACCAAGGAGTAAAGTATAAAATGCCCAAAACCTCCTCACCAAGTCCTCCAGATTCTACTTTTGGTAACTGGTAAGCAGTGTACTTGGGGCCTTTGCAGCCCTGGGGTTGAACAACAACATATCTACACCCCCAAAATTTTGTGTCTGGTCCTCCCACTCCTATTGCTGCAACCGCAGCTGAGTCTTAGCCTAGTCAACTAGGTGACTGCATTGGCCAGTGGCCTCCCCATTGGGTCTTTCTTTCCTGAATTGTGGCTCCAGAGTCTATTCTGCAAGTAGAAGGCAGAAGAATTCCCCATACATCCTCTGAATACAAGCCAGAATGACACCTGATGTAGCAGAAACTCTAGGGTATTCTCCAAATTCTGCTCCAAGGACCAGCTGAGCAGAATCACCAAAGCTGTTGTTAAAATACCAATTCCCAAGTCCAAAGCTTACTCCTCCAAGACAGAGTTGCTAAGAAAAGGACTGGGAATTGTTATTTAACAAGTTCCCAGATGATTTTTATGCACATTAGATGTTGACCTCCATTAAGGATTCTGACAGGTGAGGAGGAAAGTTTTTGGAGGGTGAGGACTGGGAGCTGCCTTCAGTACAAACAGCTGCTAAATGGAGCTAGAATCTAAGCTCTAGGGGTGGGGGCTAAGAAGTAGTGCCGGGAGCCAGCCCCTGCAGAACTCTTGGGTCCCTGAAGGATGAGTGGAGTCGATTCGGAGGAACATCTCAAACCTCTGGGACAAATTGCAAGCAGACACAGTTCCCTGCTTGAGCAAAATGCCTTCTGTTCTTTATTGTGATGTATTTTTATACAGATAGCAAAACAATACTTTCATTAACTGTTTCGTTACATTTGACTTCTTTTTAAATTTCTCGGTAATCCCTGTCATTAGCCATCAATACAACATACTTCCTTGAAACCTTAACCACAATGTTTCTCTTTCTTTTTCCATAAATGTCTTTTTTTGAGACATTACACCCTCTACCTATGTTACACTTAAAGAGTACATTAAGGTCAGCTTTCTATATTTGCTCAGAAGTTTTTGCACAAGCATTTTACAAGGATATTTTCTTGCTTTTGGTAATACAGTATGGTCCAGCTTTAGTGCCCTTTTCCAAGCAAGCAATTGGCATTGTATTACAGTTCTAAATTAACTAAAATTATGTTGTTGTCACTTTACTATTGGTAACCTTACAAAAATAGTTACATGTCCTTACTAAGTTCTAAGAAGTAGAAACTTAAACTATTTAAAAACAAAGGCAAAATGAGAAGTAGAAAAACATATTCCTTATTCACTCATATAGTATGCAGTGTGGACACTTGATTTTTAGATAAAATATGTGTAATTGTTTACGTATGCTGTTTCTTTGTTCCTTTGTCCCACATCACCAAGGTAGCCCCTGACATACAAGTCTCTGAAGAAAGGGCAGGTGCTGGACATTAGTCCGTTTGCCATTAATATTAGCATTCTCCATTTTCATTGTATATTCCTATAAAAAGCAATGGTGGGTTCCTCTAGGTGGATACCACAAATGTCCTCCAATATTATAGGCTACATACGGTGGTCCCTGTACTGTGGGAATAGCAAATCTCCTATTATGTCTTTGTTTAACTGGTAAAACATTAACAGGATTAGATGTAATCAACATGGGTGAGAGTAATTCCTGTAAATGTAACTTTCTTAAGAACTTTTCAAAGTTGGATTTCTGGTTATCTGGGCTTTTTTAGTGTGGTATTAATATATTTTTTAAAGGCATTTCTCATCTTCCCTCAGACTCCGCAGACCTAATGAAGTATTATTACTTTAACAACAATCTTTATCATCAATAACAAATTTTTCTGGAATTTTTATCTGCAAATGCATAGTTATAAGTATGCTCGTTATAAGAAAACATCCAATTCCTAGGAGAGATAACAGTGGCAATTTCCTGGAATGGTGGCCTTGCCAAGCCCTTCCCCATGCCTGGACCTTATCAATCAGTATGGTGGAAATGATCCCCGCCAAAGTAGGTTAAGCAGAAGACCAGCATTAAAGATATGCCTTTGCCACTTTCTGATCATGGGGATTTAGGCTGTGGGATTCTTTCGGGGAACCCCAGGTTCCATGGCACAAAATAAGATAATGACACCTGTTTTGACAGGGATGTTGCCAGGATTAATAACATGCAGCTTACCCAGCGCTTAGTGCAGGTGCTAAATGCCTCACAAATGTGGGCATTATGTTAATTAGTGATGTGTCTGAAAGAAAACATTATCTGCTGGATGAATTTACACAATTTGAAGGCCAAGTAGGGCTCTTCCTGAGAACTGAATGTTTCTCTGATTACCAAGTAACACTCTTCTGTTACACTGTCCTTGCACATTCGAGCAGGCATGCATGCATGCACACACACACACACACACACACACACACCCCTCCAGGCGGCTTCAACATTCTTAGATAATATCCCCTTTCCAGTCTTTGCTCCTGTTGTCCACCTTATCCACCTTTTCTTCTGCCTCCACCTTTTCTTAACCTGTATAAACACCCAAGTCTCATTTTATTTTTCATGTTCTCCTCCCTTCATGATGTTTTCTCAACGTAAGTTTGCAATTCTCCCATCTAGGCAGTAGCAGTGGAACCTCCCCCGAGCTCTGAACTAGCTTCTGACTCTACTGCCCCACTGGACAGAGGATCCTTCCCCATCTAATCCCTTCTATGCTGCCTCTGGGCCCAGCTCTGTGTCTGGCTCAAAGGAAAGGTTGGCAAGTGTCTGGTGGGCGAATGAAAGGCTGGCTCCTGTGCTTCCTTCTTTCCAACTCAGCAAACTGGGAAAGTCCTACCTTCCCGTTTACTGGGGCTCCCTAATCACTGTTACTCATACTACCTAATTGTGAAGTTCTGATGATAGCATGCCCTAGGCCAGTTTGGGACTCTAAAAAAAATTTTTTTTATTTATTTTTTGGCAGGCAGGGTTATTTCTTTCTTTCTTTTTTACTTAAGCTTTTGAAGTATGATTTACATAAAACTGACTCCACTAGAAGTGTACAGCTCAATGATTTTGACAGATGTATATATCCTTGAAACCACTGCCACAATCAAGGTACCAAATAATTTCATTGAACACAAGATTCCTCATGCCCTGAAGTGGCTGTTTAAAGTGGCAGAAACAGCAATCGTTTTCAGTGGCCTTAAGGTGAAAAAAAGGGGTAGTGGGCTGTGCCTTCTGTGTAGTCCTTTCAGGACAGGAAATTGATTAATTCATGTCAAAGCCTCAGAATGCCCTCTGTCAGGTAGCAGCTCTTCCGAAGGACTTCCTGAGCTGATAGAAATAATGTCATACCTGTGCTGTACAATATGAACACTAGAAATGTGTGAGTAGGAATGAATGAGAAACCAACTTTTTAATTTTATTTAATTGCATATTATTTACACTTAACTTCAAATAGTCACAAATGGCCAGGAGCTGCCTATTAAATGGCACAGGAGAAATCAATTAATAGATATACCATTATGGGAGATCACTGTGCACCTGGCTCCAAGTGGGAAAAAGAGGAGAGTGGTCAGAGACTATTTGCAGTCTCCTCGTGAGACATTTTATTTGCTTTAATCAATAAAAAATGAGGATGTCAAAGATGGCACAAACCATAATGATCAGGCTACAAACCAAGACAACGTTGTTGGATGACACAGCTCAAAGAGTAGGCCCTGCCCAGATCATGTGCTTTTCAGAGCCAGGGTGCAGTTTTAAATTCAAATGTCTTCTCTCCCAGCTTTACATGCCAGAAAAAGTAGATAGAACTGTGGACCAGAGGCTGAAGAGGGCCTTTAAGCAACCACAATACTCAAGTAGTTAATGTCCCAGGCTTTAAGAAAAGATGAAGAATCAAAGCATTTGGCAGTATGTGGGTATCAGCCTAGGAAATCCATGGTCATACAGATAGTCTTAGGTGTTTTCTTAAGAAGACAATCTGAAACTTTTAAACACAGCACTATTAAAAACCAAACTGGTCTCCAGAGCTTTTTCATCTGTCAAAATGGAGTAACTCTCTACTCCAAGAACGATTGCATACTTTAAAATAAAGAGGGTAAGTTTTATATTGTTTTTACCACATTTTTTATTGGCCATTTATATTTCTTCTTTTTTAATTTTTTTATTATTTTGACATAGACTTACATATTGGAGGGAAAGTTGTTACATAATAATGCATACATGCATATTGCACAGTGAGATAGTAAGTAAGGTTGATTTTACCACAATTTTTAAAGAAAAAAATAAAAAACAAGCAGGGTAAAAAAAAAAAAAACCAATCACCTCTGAGGGAGGATTTTTTTCTTGTCTGTGAATTCTTTATCTATGTTTGAATATTTTTTATGAGATTGAGTTCAATGTTATTTGAATTAAAAGTAAATAAAAATGTCAAACTAAAAAAAAAAAGTGAATGATTTTGATTTTCTAAAGACACACCTCCACTCCATAACCACACATTGTGTCTGCTAGGCAAACATGAAGCAATCACTCTGGTAGTTATCAGGGTTGACATGGTGTCAAGAGATCAGGTCAAGTCCCAGCCCCATCCCTTATCTAATCTCTCTCTGGCTCTTTTTTTTTTTTTTAACAAAAAAAAATTAGAGTTCCTACTTCAAAAGTCCTTGGTGAGGATTAACTGAGCATGAAAAGCTCTAACTGAGCATGTAAACCCCTTGGCACCTTGCCTGATGCAGAAGAAAAATTAATGTGCATCAAGAATTTCTTACATTCTAGCCACTGTATTGGGTCCTTTATCAACCCTATGAGGTAGGTACTATTGTTACCCCCACTTTAAGGATAAGAAAACTGAGACATAATTGAAAGTCCAACTGCTAATGGGTAGTCAGGATTCAGACTCAGGGACCTTGTTAGAGCTATTCTGTTAATCACTATGTAAGAGCAGGTATGAGTTTACTCAGGCTGCTGTAACAAAGTACCACAGACTGAATGACTTAACAGCAGAAACTTATCTTCTCAGAGCTCTGGAAGCCAGAATCTGAGATCAACATGCTGGCAGGATTGGTTCATTTTGAGGAAAGGATCCGTTCTAAGCCTTTCTCCTTGGCTGATAGATGGCCATCTTCCCTCTATCCATGTCTGTGTCCAAATTTCCCTTTCTTAAAAAGACATTAGTCATATTGGATTGGGCCCATCCTTAGAACATCATTTTAACTTAGCCTCTGTAACTTAACATTTAACTTCTGTAAGGCCCTATCTCCAAAAAAGGTAACATTCTGAGAGGTGCTGGAAGTTATGACTTCAACACAAGCATGCAGTGGGGGTGGGGCACATAATTCAGTCAATAAGAGGGGCTGAGTAAACATTAATTCCTTGTGATAAGCCTCGTGGTGTCGTCCACCAATGATTGGCTGGAGGAAGCCACAAAGCCAAGCAGCAGACATAGAGGGACATAAATCCTATAGATAAGGTCTAGGAGGGTACAGAGTAGGCAACTAGCTGCATGACAATGTCAGTAAAGGTTTACTGCTGGAAGTGAATTTAGCACAAGTGATATGTTTCCAGCCCTTGAGTGGATGATCTGGATTTTAAATGACTCTTGGAAAACATACTCATATCTTAAAAAGGCCTGTGGGTTTGTTTTAATCACTTCTCAAAGCTACGCTAGACATTCACAGCTCAGGATATCCAGTTTAGCCTAATAAAAAAAAAGTAATTACATCATATTAGAGATAATTTGATTGTTACTGAAACGATAATTGAGTTGAAATTCTTATTGTAACAGACACATCAGATTGGCAAGGAGGAAACTCAGCTTAAATGCAAACAGTGTTGATAGTAGAATTAAAAGATTGTCAATGCAGTTAATCCAATAGTAATTATTTTCTGAACATAAATTCCTGAGCAGCGAGGACACAATTATATCTACAAACAGTCATAAGAAAATAATTACTCTGCACTCCACCTGAAGCAATAGTCCATAAAAGCCCTGATAATGCTCATCGTGAAAAGCAAGCTTCTTCCCATAAGAAACATACTGCAGACGCCAATATGGAAAAAGAGGTTGTCCTGCATACTCACTGGGCAGCCCTGTCTTAGCATTCTTTCTCCAGAGGACCATCCACTCTGGCCACCTGACATCACTCCCTGGGCCTGCCATGAGCACGACCATCCCCAGCAGCCTTAGGCTCAAGAAGACCTTATCGACATCTTCTATTCTCAGAGCAGTCTTTTAGCATGCCTGCTCACCCCATTAGCCAACTATCTCCCATTTTTCCAGGTCTCTTCTTTCTCCCTTTTTGCCTGTGCTGGACTCACAGCCTTCCTATACAATGCAAAGTCTCCATGTCGACTCCCTTTTATGGAGACACTCATGTCTTCCTGTTATACTCACCCAAACAAACCCAGCCTGTATCAGCCAAACCTAAACCTAATTCTTTCTCTTCTTTCTCCTTGGCCGTTAGCTCATCCTTCTGCCAAGCTCACTTTCCATTCAACAGATAATCTCCATTCACAGTTCACAGAGATCACAGAATAAAGTACAGGCTTCAGATGGGTACCCCTTCAACTTTCTGCTTCTGAACCCCAAAGTCTCCTCTAAACATGTAACATATAAAGTTGTACTCCTTGGTCTCAAATCAGTTCTTTCTTTCCTTCTCATTAAGGCTAAGTCCTTCCTGCACCCTCCTTTCCCAACTTCTAAATGGGATTCTGCTTCCTCCACCTCTAAAGAATTTCCCTCAACATCACAAGCACCTCTGTAACAGAATTCCTGAAAAGCTCCCTCCTTGCTCATGTCTTACTCTTCACATCCTGGCTTGACCCCAGCACTCCAGTTAGGATCAGTCTTTTAACAGGTCATGCAAAGGTTCTCTGCCCTGTTCATCAAGGCATTGTTGGTGTCCATGTAACTGGACCAGAACACCTGCAACAGATGCTATAATCCCACTCCCCTGCATACTCCGCCCATCTTTAATTTCTTTCCTCCATACTGGCCTCTGAGGTTCATTTCCTTATGGCATAAAACTTGATGATTATCAGTATTCCACTTCACCCCTAGTCTCTGTTTCTTCCTCTTGTACTTTCCCTGGGGATCTAATCCTCTCTCAAGCTTTAAATATGCTAATATGCTGAAGACTGAGTCTATATCCCCAAGCCAACCCAAGCTTTATCCTGAGATCAGCTCATTCTGTATTGTTCTGATCTTCTCTGTGACCCTCTTCCCCAATCACACGTGCTCACACACGCACACACGCCACCCTACACATAGCCCACATTTTTTCTTCTGTTATTTTCCAATCTGAGAGTTTTTGTCTATGGTCTTGGGGAAGTAGATCCTCAAACGGGACTTTGCATGCAAGATTTTACTAAGGAAAACAGGAGAAAATGGGGAGAGAGCGGAAAAGCTGGGATAATCATCAGAAGAGTATACAAAGCTGACTTTAAGTAAAGGGAAGTGGGGGTGGGGGAGATCAGGTGGGAGCATTTGAGACTACAGTACAGCTTGGGCAATATCTATCAAGGTCATCAGGAAATCCTGCAGCCAAAATCAGCCATCAAAGTTCCTGCTGTCAGTCTCCTAAGATTGGCACTGGGACACCTGCCTGGCTCAGGCATTGACTGGAACAGTGCCTGGGAAGCTTTGATGCAAATACTGCAAGAGAACAGTAGCTTGGCCCAACTCCCTGTAGTTAGGGATCCACCAAGCGTATCCTTAAGTTGCTGTAGTTGGAGATCTGAGAGACACATTCTCCTGACTGTCACAGTAAGCAAATCCTGCTGACATGGGAGGCTTCCTGAGGGGACTCTCAAGAACACACTTGCTCACAGTGCTGAAATCTGACAGATTCTTTCTGTAATCACTGACCCTCCTCTTTCTCCAGGGCAAGACCCCTGGGCCCTGAGAGAGCCACACTTAGTAAGAAGATGAGAGAAAATATGTTTTCCTTTCTCCTTCCTTCCTTCTTTCCTTCCTTCCTTTCTTTTTATCAGGGGAGAGAAGGGTCTGGATAGACGTTGACTAGTTTAAAGAGGTGAAGCAAGAAACAGTACTTTAGCAACTGTGTTCTCATTAAGGGTATTTGCTACCTTGATACAATTATTAATCTTTATATAATTTCCATATTTGTGTATCTTAAAACTTTACAATGCTGAAGGAATCATTGAAAAAGCTTTTTAAGTAGATTGCTCAGCTCCAACCCCACAGATGTTTGAAATTAGAAAATTTGTTTTTTGTTTGTTTTATTTTCTTTGTGTATGTAATTGGGGGTGGGGGTTGAAGCCAGTGCCTCACACATGCTAGGTGCCTGGGGACAGCCCCAGCTGAACTCTTGGCTCCCCGAAGGAAGAATGGAGTCAGCACAGAGTAACGACTTGAACCACCGGGGCAAGTTGCAAGCAGACACAGTTCCCTGCTTGAGCAAAATGCCGTCTATTCTTTATTATTGAACATTTTTATACAGGTACACAAACAAGCCTTTCATCATCAGCTTCATTGTATAATCATCTTTTCAGTTTCCTAGTAATCTTAAAGAATCAACCGTTAGTACAGTTCATGGCTTCAACCTCCCCACCAGATTGACCATATTCTTTAAACTTGCTTTAATAAAAGACAGACACCAAACACATCCCCAAATTCTGTCTTCCTAAATTCCTCCAGAGATTTCTACAAACCATTACCTCATTAGATAAGAGAAGCTTTTAAGTGTCACTGCATTACATTATTCTAGAAGCCCTATCTTAGCATAAATGAAAAGTTTCTTATTTAGCTAGACTATGTTATAACTCCTATTATAACTCCTATAGCCTATTAACTACTAACCTAAAACTATTTTGTTATTATAACCTTGCTAGATATTCTATAACTATTTTAGATCTATAAATGTTAATCTTATAAAATATCTGTGCATCCTAACCTATGGGCTAAGAAGTTAAAACCTAACCTCTGCAAAGACAAGGAGGGTAAACATGTCTTATTTACTGCTAAGGGGTTAAAACTCAATCTCTGCAACAACAGGAAAGGTAAACATGCCTTTCTCACTCAAAGTTCACAGTACAATATGAACACTCAAGATCGTATTGGTAAATATTTCGTGTATGTTGTTAATTTGTTCCCTAGTTCTAATTATTCTGCTTTCTGTTTCCCATTTTGTATTAAAGTCAGTATACTTTGTTTTCCATGATTTCTATATATGTTATTACTAGTATACTTCTCAACAATCCACAACAGTTGTTTGAGCAGTGGAATTCTCATAACAATCAGAGAGTTTCCAGTTTGAGTAAATTCACAATACATATAATTACTAGAACACAGCCAATTCCTAGAAGGAATGGTTTTGGCAATTTCCAGGATGGCTTTGCCTAGCTCATCCCCAAGTCTGGACTTTGAAGACAGAACTTCGATGGACATTGCCTCCTCCAGCTAGGCAGCAACTCTACCACTGAACTATATTCCAGCCTAAGAATTTGTTTTTCTCACAATGTCATGGTAATACTCATATCACCAGCACAGAAAACACACTGTTGAAAGTATAATTTGGCAAGAACAATGTTTGACTCCTATTCCCAACACATTATTTTTTCTGGGAAGGAAACCCAGGGCTTAATGATATACCTGTTTGGCTTGGGGAAACACTGACAGGATCTAGTCCTTTATCTCACCCCATAAAACCCTCTCATCTCTTTGTAGATCCTCCATTTGGGGGAAAGAATGGGAAAAGGCATCAAACCCATTCAAGGATTGAAGACATCCATATCCAAGTCTGTCTCATCATGTCACACTGTGGCTGTGATTGGTCCAGCATCCTACTGGGTCTTTAGGATTTGCCAAGAAAAGATATTCCTTTGCCTTTGGTTAATCACCAAAAGCTGTATGAAGGACGCAGGATACAAAGAGAATTTAGATGGTTGGAAACACACCCCCACCCAAAAAAAATGGATAATCCAGGCAAAGAAAACCACGTTTCCCAAGGCACACTCAAGATACAATGAAGAAGTGGTTCACACCAAAACTACAAAGTCCTACTGGTAAAAAGAGAGTACCATGATTGATACCTAAAGTCACTAGGCCATGGAAACATTAATCTAAGGAGTCTGTCCCTTTCTTTATAAGTTAATGGGGTGATATAAGGAAAGCCAAATGGGAAAACTAGAGAAGGGAAGAAATACAGCACAGAATTGGTGAACAGCGAGGATTTGCTTGAAGGCTGTGTCACCAGAGTAGATGTAAGTAAAAAATGGAGGCTGTGCAGGGCCAGGGAATAGAGGAGGCAAAAGTGAAGCCTGATAGGTGGCCAGAAGACACATTTCTGATTTGATAATGAAAGGCAATGAGAAAATGCAAGGCAATTTGCACCTAATTTCTCAGGAGTGGAAATGCCCTCATTATGTTCTGCAGCATCACTCCAAAGACAGCTGTTATATTAAAAAAAAAAAAAAAAAAGAAAGAAAAAAGAAAAAAAAGTAAGGTGATATTTTAATTGAAGAATCGCCCTTTCTAGAGATTAATACACTTGAAATTTGACCTTTGGGTTCTAAAGAGGGACTCATTTTGCTGGCCTGCTGTGGCATCAACCTTCTAATCACCTGGCAAGGGGCCTCCTCTTTGCACTCAGAAAGACAGTGACTAGCTAATCAGGACAGACAGGATAAGGTCTCCTAAGGATGCAGCACCTTCTGTTATCATTCTGCTCTTCCTCCTGAAATGATAGGGAAGCGAGCACTGGGACCTCCAGGGGGGCTGGAGGAGTGGGGTCCAACCTGGGACAGCCAGCTCAGTTGGCATGGTGATGTCACAGGTAGAGAGGAGCACTCAACAGCCCCCAATTCAGGCCGACTTTCAAGGTCTCAACACTGGAAAATTGGGACAAAAGTTATCATACAACTCCTAGCCTTAACATTTCAGATGAAGGTGCAATCAAGGACAGAAGGAGGAGCAAAACTTAGCAGGAAACAGTTCCTTTGACGTACTCTGGCCACCAGCGGATACTTATAAGAGCATTTCCTTTCCCTTTTTGCTCCAACAGTTATGAACTAATGTTTCTGCTGTGGCAAATATAACACCTGTTAGAATGTTATGGGTTAAATTGTTTTTCTCCAAAAAAGATATGTTGAAGTCCTACTTCTCGGTCCCTCAGAATGTGACTGGTTTGTAAATGTGGTTATTGTGGAAGTGATTTATTAAGATGATGTCATACTGGAGTAGGGTGAGCTCCTAATCTGATATGAAAGGTAATTTCATGAGAAGGCCATGTGAAGACACAGAGACACTGGGAGATGGAGGCAGAGACTGGATTTGTGCTGCCACAAGACAAAGAATGCTGGGGCCAAATGGAGCTGGAAGAGGCAAGGAAGAATCCTCTCCCTGAGGTGTTAGTGGGAGTATGGCCTGGCTAACACCTTAATCTTTTGGATTTATCCCCTCTAGAACTGTAAGAGAATAAATTTCTATTGTTTTAAGCTTCCAAGTTCATGGTAGTCTGTTACAGTACAAAAGTCATACAGAAGATGTGTAGGAATTGAGGGTTCAGGATGGAGCAGGCAGGGACAAGGGATGGATCATGCTGCTGGCAGAACTGGGGGCTTTCTGTCTGTCCTGTGCTTCCTTCTTCCACACATGCCTTCCCATGTTAGTCTGGAACTGCACTGAGAGGCCAGAGCCTTGCCACTTCATTATGTAGGACCTTAAACCCTGGGACCCCCAGCTCAGGTCAACATCAGGAGCCCTGAACTTGGAAGTTGCTATCCCTGTTATCCTTCTAAGGCCCACATCCCAGTTGGGAGAACTTAAGGATGTCTAAGCAATTAGAATAAATCTAACAGATGTTCCTTTTGGTATGTTTGTGATTACTTTATAATTAACTAATGGGCTTTGCAGCAGCCACTTTTATGTGCATCTAATGAGATAGCCTATTTTGGGGCTATATTATGGCAGGGAGGGAGAGTAATGAACTTTGAGGATGATGTGGCCAAGGGCCACATATTGTGCAGCAGGTACTAGAGGAGGGTCTTGGTGTCTTCAATGTCCCCAAATGACATTCAGTCTCAAAATGCATGGTGGGTCCACTCACAAAAGGATCACCCATGGTGACTTGTCGTAGAGGTTTCATTAGGTGCCAGGCACTGTGCTAATGACTCCCACATTAGCTCATGTATTTCTCAATAATCCTGCAGAAGAAAACCCCGACATTACTGAAGGCAATGAATAGCAGAGTTGGGATTCAGCCTTTGCTGACCAGGCCCCTAAACCATTTTCCTAAATCTGTGTGCTGGGCAGCGCAACATGAATTTGGGGTTTAGCAATCTCAGCGCTGTCCTTCTGCCCAGCACTAACCCCCAGAGTCCCCTTGCAGACTGGGAAGAGGCTGAGGCTAGAGGCAAATATCCTACTGCAGTCTCTTTATGAATCAGTGCCTTGGTGTAAATGATCAGTCAGGTCTTGCATAAAATAAAATTGTTTAACAATTAGATTTTCTTAAGGATTATAGATGCTTCTTCAGTAAGTTTTCTCCAGCTTTCCCAAACTCCTATGTTCCAGTGCAGTTGTGAAAGGGAACCAAGAGAATCAACTTCCCTTCCCAGAGCTGCAAACTGGTGGCAGTATCTCTGTGTCCATCTCTTCCTCCTCCTCCTCCTCCTCTTTTTCTACTTCTTCTTCTCCTTGTCTTCCTCCTTCTCCCCCACCCCTGCCTGGGCCTCCCAGACCCAGCCTAAGGAGGGGATGTGTGCCCTACCTCTTCCATGCAATGTTTACAATCAGAAGGCCTGACGTCAAATAATCTGGCTTCAAACCTTAGCTCTCCAACTTGTTTCTTCTCTCTGAACTTGATTGTCCCATCTAGAAGAGAAGACAATAAACATACTTACTTCAGAGGGCTTATTTACTTAGCAAATATTTGAAAGACTTCTCTGCCAGGCATGGTTCAAGATTCTACATATAAATCAATGAACCCAACAAAATTCCCTGCTCCCACCAGAGGATCATAGACCATAAACAATAAACAAACAAAGATGACTAGGTGTTTTAGTCAGCTTTTTCAGTGCTGTGACTTACAACCAGATAAGAACAATTTTATTTATTTGAGGCTCATGGTTTCAGAGGTCTCCGTAGAAAGCCAGCTCATTACTTGGGGCTAGAGGTGAGGCAGGACATCATGGTGGAAGAATGTGGTGGAGGAAAGTGGCACAGGGCATTGCAATCAGGAAGCAGAGAGTCTACTCACCAGATGCAAAATATATACCCCAAAGGCATGTCCCCAAAGACCCACCTCCTAACCCAATCATTTCACCTGTAAGCATTCTTACATTATCTCACACATGAACTTTTGGTGGACACCACATATCTAAACCATAACACCAGGGTTAGGAAGAACATAAAGCAGAGTAGAGGCATGGAAGATTTCCGTAATGTGGTAGAGAATGCTGGGCTGTAGCTGGAAAGACCACCTGAGAATGAATGATAAGCCAAGGGACGGAAGGAAAATGGTCCTCAGGACTTACAGTCCCTGGATTCAGCCACACCTGAAGACACAACTCACAACTCCCTCTCTGGTCTTGGTAGTTGTTTAAAGCAATCACCCTCCTTCCTTCACTTTTTCCTTGTTTCTTAAATAAGATTCTCTATCATAGGAATCTGAGAGAGTCCTGACTCATGCAATGGTTTTACTTTTCTCTCTTCTGAGAAGGTGCAGATATTTTTTTTAAGAGAGAAGGACAGTGAGACAGAGAGAGAGAGAGAGAGAATCAATTTTTATTTAGTTCTTCACATGGCTTTCGTTGCTCTGACACTTAGTTGTGTACGTGATGCTGGGGTTTGAACCTGTGTACTTGCGCATGCTTGGCAAACACCGTAACCGCTGAGCCGCCGCTCCAGCCCAGGTGCAGATATTTTAATACATGACCTCAAGTGGGAGTGCTGTGTCTGTGGGGAGAGGGGTTTAGCCGCTGAGAGATGAACAGACATCTCCATCCATATCCACAGGAGAGCTCGATGAGGAAGGGCGGCGGTGCTCAGACCCACCAAGAACTCAGCCTGCTCTTCATGAGAGCACTTGAGCCGTCACTGCGTCTGTGGACTCCTTTATTAATCGCTCCTTTGAGTCTGAAACTCAATTCTTTTATTAAAATTATGAAACCATCAAGCAGCCTGACAATGAAAATAATGCCTTCATAGTGTCTGTGTTGTAACAATCCCTCACGTGTTTTCTGAGCAATATATTCATTCCTGTGACTATCGAGCGGGCAGAAACCTCAGAGCAGCATGATTAATGGGGCCCTTCCCAGCCTTCTGCAGCCAGTAACAGGCTGGGAGAAGGAAAGCAATGCCTTGTTCTATCAGGAATAGATTATTAATAATTCCATTCCCTTCGGACCAGCTATGATCATTAATCTATTCTGAGTCTCAAGACCTAGGAAGTTGAAGCCTTGAATTCGTGCGACGTGGGGCATCAGCATGCTGGAAATGGAGACAATCTCATCCCTCCTGGCCCACACAGGGGAAGTGCTTCATGCTCCAATCTGCAAACTGGAATGAAGAATCTTCTACAGGAGCTAAAAACTGTGAATGTAAACATCTGTCTTTGGGTCTATGAAAGTTTAATTTAGTTCCTCCTCAGGATATGAGACCTCAAAATCAAAGAGTAAGGCCATCCTGTTCTCAAGGGCTTCCTCTGCAGGACTGGGTGTATGCACCGCCTGACAGAAATAACACTTGACTCCAGCTGCGTAGGCCCAGTGCAAGAACATTCTGTGGCAGAACTGTGCTCAACTCTTACAGAAAGGAAGTAGGGGGTGTTCAGAAGTGACTTGGGCCAAATTAGGGCAACTCTTAGAGCAGGGAAGAGCCACAGGGGCACCTGATGGCACTCTTTTCAGGCTTCTTAGTTAATGGATGAAAAAAGCAGGCTGAGAGAGTCAAGTGCTTCTATGAGGTTGCACTGCTTATAAGTGAAGAGCTGGAAGACTGCCTGTGACCACGGCCTGCACTCCTCATCCCCACACACTAGGACCTCCCAGGGAACACACCAGCTGTTCTGTTCCATTGTGGGTGCCAGCAATCCTACATCAAGGATTCTGTGGATGCAGAGACCAGGTGAGAACACAGGTGAGGACTGAGGGAGAGGATGAGATCCAAAGGATAGGTTCGAGGTGGTGGCAAGAGGCAATGAGGATGTTGAGAAAGACTGAATGAGCTGTGATCTCCTTACCAAGCAGGAGTTTCCTATGCTGGTTTGTATAAGGAAATCAGAGAGAAGAGTTCTACCAAGGGTCCAGGTGCTGCTGAACTCAGGAAGTCAAAATAAGAACCTGGCATTACCTTCCCAAAAGGGGCCTCCAGCCCAGAGCAGGGAACCACTGGACCATATTTGACAGGCACTGGTGATGGGAATATAGGCAGGGATACTGAACTTTGGGTACAATAATTCCACAAGCATCCCACCCATCCATTCTGAGAGACCCACCTTTCACCAGTCCCTTCCAGACCAAACAGACAAAAGCCACAGGGCAGGATGGATGACAGTTGAACTCCAGGCATCATTGATTGAGCAGTGGACAAATAAGCCCTGCCTTTGTTCTTAATCTAAATTGAATCTGGGTGGTTGAGAAAGATTACAGGATCAGAGTGAAAACCCAGCTGCATTTCAAAATTACAGTGATCAGAATGGAAAGGCTTTGATGGCTTTGAGGAGGGATAGCCAGGTCTTTGGTCTTTAATTCACCCCCTTTTGTAAGAGGAGAGGCCAGGAATAATTTTAAAAATATTAAAAACCACAGCCTCCACCACTGTCAACTATGCTAAGGAGCCCTTGGAGATTTTGAGACTGGAATCTCTGCCCACCTGTTATCTAGAAGCTAATGGCTCCCAGTGTCCAGTGGCACCCTTACAGAGGGAGGGGCTACACACCAATCAAGTGTGCCTCAGATCAGGAAGGCAGGGGACAATGCTCTGGTTTCTGGGGAGTGAAGATCCAGGATGCTGAAGAAGGGCCAGTAGTTTGAAACTTGGCAGCCCAGCTACGAGGCCTTACCTGAGTAAGGCTCTTAGAGAAAGAGAACATTTCCTTTTCCCATGTAGAGACCAGCCTGCCAACATTTTGGGGAATCCACGACTCCAGAAATCACCCCCAGAGCTTACCACCTTTCTCCTTCTTTTAGAATAAATAGGAAGATGGGTCCTCTACACACACACACACACACACACACACACACAGCTCCCCTTGAAATTAGGCTGTATTCACTCAGCCTCCATAAAAGTGGTCCATGGTTTGTTTGTTTGTTTGTTTTTATGTTAACCTAACTTAAATCTGCAAATGGAAAGAAGGCCTCATGTGAGAAGAGGTCAACCTCATTCAACCGCTGACCAAGTGTTCCAGGGTGAGAAAAAGGCTCCGAATGAGCAAATGTGTTCAGAAATATGTGTTCTCATGCTGGATCATGTGCACAAGTGTGACTCTCCAGCGAGGGGTGCTTCTAGATGTCATGCATTTAAAAACAATTTTTTGGCAATTTCAGAAGTAAGAAAGGGAAAGGCCAAGAGACTTGTGGCTTTACCCCCACCTGAAGCTTTCTGCCCACTCTGTCCAGAACTTATCTGGCAGAAACCAACAGGATCTGTGCTCTGCTGATGTGAATTTAAACTCCTTAACCCCAACAGCTCAAAATAACTTGACCTGAAATATCACTGAGTCTCAACTTCTCGGAGCTCGACTCTTAGTCGAAGTGTAAATAACTTGGGAGGTTTTATACTGGTCAAACCAGCCACATGGGGCTGGGAGCATGGTTATTCTGCCTGATGGGAATGAGGATGATCCAGAATGTGGGGCACTAGGTAGGGATACTGTGCAGTTGGGAAAATAAAGTTCTTAAACTGTGGGTTGCCAAATAATATATAAGATGCCTAGTTAAATTTGTAGTTCATCTAAACAATGAACTTTTTTTAAAAGAGAGAGTGAGAGAGAATCAATTTTTCTTTTCATCTAGTTTTTGTTTTTCTAACACTTTGTGTAGGTGGTGCTAGGGTTTAAACCTGGTCCTTCTGTATGCCAGGCAAGAGCTCTGCCGCTGAGCTGCTAAGCCACTATTCCAGCCCCAACAATAAATTCTTTATAATGTAAATATGTCCCAAGTAGGCTGGGGATACAGCTCAGTGGGAGAGTGTTTGCCTTGCTTGCACAAGACCTTGGGTTCAATACCCAGTACTGGGGGAAAAAAATATCTCATGCAATTTTAGGGATACATTTATACTAAAAACTCATTTATAATTTACCAAAAATTCAAATTTAAAAAGATGATTTTGTATTCTATTTGCTAAATCTGGCAATCCTAGCTATTGGGGACCAGTGACACCTTAGAAAGCAAATCTAGGGAACTATAATCCTTGTTATTTCTACTTAAGAAGCCAGGGAGTACATAAACCTTGTCAAATGTGAATTGCTTAATAGTTGAACCAAAGCCACCACTTCACAAACAAGTTCACAGACTCCCCTCTCAATCAACATCTGCTTAGTTCAGTCTTCCCTAAGACTGCTGCTTGAAGGCACAGGTGTGTCCCATCTGTGCCCCTTGTAGAGCCCAATTCAATCCTGAGCAGTGCTGGGAGGCAGGGCATCTCAGTTTCACTTCTGCTGGCCATAACCTCTCTAAGACTTAGTGTCTGAATCTGTAAAATGGGATCAATAATCTAGTCTCTACATTTCACAGTTAGTTGTCAGGAGTATGTGAGAAATTTTAGGAAAGTATTTGATGAACTGTAAAGTGTTTTAAATCAAACATCATACAGTATTCATGCTGCTCTCAAAATAGGATTATTGATTTCTATTGAACAGAAATGTTTTGTTTGGTTCCTTTCTCCTCTTTGGGAGTAGTCACACCACGTAAAGCAGGTTATTCTCAAGATGTGGCTGCCCTCTTATACCAGATCCAGGTGTGATGGGGATGTGCTCCCTGGCAGCAGCATGGCACCCCAGGCACAGAATCTCCCTCCTACCCTTTTCTTCATATCTGGCAACCACCATTGTGGGCTGTGTATTAGTGCTGCCTAGCATAGAGTATGTTGGTTTGTTTTTAAATAAAACGAAGCCCAGAAGGCATATAGGTTGTCAAAAACATGTAAAATTTAATTAGTTGGTCTACCTGAAATACGTAGATTAATAGCTAACAAGCACATAGTCTCACACTTTTAACAATGAACTCAACAAATAGTTCCCCAGTGTATTAAATGCCAGGTCTTCACTTTGGGGAAACCCTGGGAAGAAGTGCCAGACTGCTCCGTTAGAGACAGGGTCCCATGACTCGTTTCCTCTCTCCAGGTGTTTTGTCCAGCACCCAACCTCAGATCACAATCTACATTTACCATACTCTGCCTGTCAGAGCTCTGGCTAGGTCCCCAGGCAGTTGCTGGAAATCAATCTGCAGCCCTGGCCCCGGTAATACCAGACCCAAGTCAGCAGTCACAGGAAGGCCAGGGGCATCACTGCCCTACGAGCAGACTCACCCCCTACATGCTCGGTGACAGTCCTCCCAGCACAGCACCAAGAGCTCTGGATCTGGTGCCAGGACACTCATGTCCTGGTCTTGACTCTAAGCTGTACATCATTTTCATCCCACTCTCTCTTATTGTGTCCTTATCTGCAGTTAGGGAATGTAATATTTTACCAATGTTTCTAGGTGTCTGTAGATCTAGGCATTTGGGCTGCGTGAACAAACCAGATAGAGATCTCAAATGCAGTGTGGGAAAGTGCCCAGGATACAACTTTATATTAGATGGTCAGAAATTGTCCCATCGTAGAGGTGTCCCTGAGTCACTTTCTTTTCCTTCAATACAGTTTGGCAAGGCTTTTGAGTGAAGAGTTACCCATTTACAAATGGACTAGGCCAAGAAAATCTTACCCTTTTCATAAATTAAAATCAATAACTCATGAATTTGGAAATTAAGTTCATGTGCTTTTAAAATTGTGTTAGTTTGCATCAGTCTATTTAACAATATTTTATCAATTTGATAAAAGGCTTAATTTTAAAAATAGTAAGCAAGGCTGAGGCAGGAGGATCAATTAAGGAGTTCAGGGCCAGCTGGGGCAATAAAAATAGCAAGACACCATCTCTCTCTCTTTTTTTCATTGTACCAGGGATTGAATTCAGGGCTGCTTAACCACTGAGACATATCCCCAGCACCCCTCTTTTAAATTTTTTTTTTATTTTCAGACAGGGTCTCAGTAAGTTGCTCAGGCTAGTTTTGAACTTGAGATCGTTCTGCCTCAGCCTCCCAAGCCACTGGGATTACAGTATATGCCACTGTGCCTAGCAAGACACCATCTCTTCTTTTTTTTTTTAAAGTTTTTGGAAATAATCTTATGAGTTTGAGTTATGTTTGACATTATTTGATGATTAATTTTTTTAAGAGAGAGGGACAGTGAGAGAGAGAGAGAGAAAGAGAGAGAAAGACAGAATCAATTTTATTTAGTTCTTCATGGACTTTCGTTCTCAGATACTTACTTCATTGTGTACGTGGTGCTGGGGTTTGAACCCATGTACTCGCACATGCCAGGCAAGCGCCGTAACTGCTGAGCCACCATTCCAGCCCAAGACACCATCTCTTAAATTAGAAAAATATATATTTTTCACTATATATATGTATTTTTCTATGTGTTTGTTATATATATATAAATGTATTGCTCTCTGTATATTGTGTGTGTGTTGCTATATGTGTGTGTTAAATCCATATAACACTGTGTATTGCTGCATTTGAACTATTCTTGAGTCAAACTGTGCCTTGACCTCATTCTCCTATAAAATTTATAAATGAGGCCTTTTTGGTGGACGAGTTACATCTGCTTTTCTCGGCGCATTGTTCTTTCGGCTCCTGTCCCACACTGGTTTCTAGCTCCTGGCACCTGATCTTGTCTCCATTTCACAGAGCCAGCTATTTTTCTCTCATGTTTCTGTCTGCTGCAATGCAGGGAAAGAGATCCAGAGGGAAAATGTGGAGAGTCAGAGAGAGGGTGGGATTTCTAGAGGGAGATTTCCTCTTAAGGACGCAAATAGGATCCCCTATTTCCTAGGATCTCTTTTCAGACAGTTCCCTGTTAGCTGGGGGGAGGGAGGGAGGGCTGTTCACACCTGCCTGAGGGAAGCAGGTGGAGGAGATGATTTCTAGTGGCTCTTTGAGCAACATTGGAGCAGAATTAGGCCACTTCACACAACTCTAGGATCATGTTTCCATACTTCCAGAATTGGGTCAAAACATTCCCTCACCCCACCCATAAATCTGCAGGCACCTGGCCCACAGGGAGAAAGGAGAATGTCTGTGTTTAAGCCAGTCTAGGTAGCATTCCTGTAATGTAGCAACTTGGGAGGCTGAAGCAGGAGGATTGCAAGTTCAAGGCCAGGCTTGACAACTTAGCAAGAACCTGTCTCAAAAGAAAAAAATAATAAAAGGGCTGGCAATGTGGCTCAGGGGTGGAGCAGCCTTGAGTTCAATCCCCGGTACTGGAAAAAAAACATTATTTTTTGTTTGGGACAATCACCTCTGTGCTGTAGAAACTCTACGAGTCAGCATAACTCAGAGGGAGTCAGGAACCCCAGCTTTATCTCTCTGGCAGGTTAGTCCATAGTTAAGGTGTGATACTAGCAAGCTATGCTACATGGACACAGGAGACAGATGCTAATCCTTTGGAGGAAAAGGACATAAAAGAAGCCAGGATTTTCTTTAGGGATAGCCTGACCTTTTCTGTTACACTAACCAGGGCTGGACTGTATGCTGAGCACCAGTTACCTCCTTTATGACCCAAAAGGAGCAAGCAAGAGCTTGGAGAAGTGCTCTAACACAGGCCCACTAGTTGAGAGCAGGACAAGAGGCAGGATCCCAGAAACCATTGTTGCTGGCTACCTAGTCCAGGGCTGACTCCTTGGAGTTGGAGAAGTGACATCAGTGAGGAACTAGGTAGACAAGAGGCACTTTTTGCTCTGGAATCAGCTGAATTAGGGAAGCAGGTATTTGGGATAAAAGATCCTAAGTCTAAATCTGCCCCCTTTGGTCAGCCATGGTGGAGAATGACCCATTAAAAGTCTAGACTAAGAGGGAGAGTAATGGCAGTGGTGGTACTGATGAGGGAATGAAGATGACAGAGCCGTTCTTTACTCTGTATTCAGTTCCTTGCCACTGGGCCTACCCAACTTGACAATGTGCTTCATTAAAATCAGGGAGGGAGAGTAGCAAAATGCAGGAAGTCAGCCTGCAGGATAGAAATTACAATCTCTTCTAACCTAATAGTGAAAGTGACACTCATACCCCGTGTGGTGTTCTGTCAGTTAGAAGCAAGTTACAGGGAGCTAGGCAAGCCCACATTTCAGAGAAGAAGACTACACAAAGGTGTGAATACCAGGACATGTAGACCATTAGTGGACTGGAGTGGTGGCTCAGTGGTTGGAGCATTTGCCTGGCACACAGGAAGACCTGGATTCAAACCCCAACATCACATAAACAACTAAGTGTCAGAGAAACAAAAACCAGATGAAAAAATAAATTAAAAATTGAGCCTCTCTCTCAAAAAAAGAAAGAAAAAGAAAAAGAATCTATTGGAGGCTGCAATGATTTGAATGTTCATGTCCCTCAATCAACAATATTAAGAGATGGGGCTCTTAGGTGGTTATTAATCCAGGGTTCCACTCTCATGGATGGGATCAGTGTCCTATAAAAGGGCTTGAAACTGTGAGTTCATTCCTTCCATCTCCTCTGCTACTTGAAGATGCAGCAAAACACACCATCTTTCTTGAAAACCCTTCACCAGACACTGAATCTGGGGTGTCTTGATCTTAGATTCTTGGCTTCCAGAACAGTGAGGGATAATATTATATTGTTTATTAATCACCCAGTCTTAGGCATTTAATTATAATACCACAAATAGACAAGGATAAGTGCAAATTTAAACACTGGCCCACTATATTAGCCCTCCAGGAAAATCCAATTGCATAAGGGATCCTTGGTGAAATTAGCAAAGGAAAAGTCCAGACAACTCACCGAATTAAAATTTATTACTTTCAGCCACTCCACTTTGGAGTGGTTTGTTATACAGGAAAAGTTAGCTGAAATTATTCAACTTTATATCAGAAATGGCATCCTATTTTACCAAAAACCCTAAAATGTGTGGCATTAGGTTTGGAGCAAGAAGCAGATAGAGACTGGAAAAATGGCTTCTGGAAAATGAATGGTGGAGGCTGAACTCCTTTCGGGAGCTGGAGGGAGAATGGTGTTTGTAAAGTAGTTTGACACAACTGAACCGAACTTCCTAGGGGAAGGTGGTAGATAGAAAATTCACCCCATGAACCTGTAGATGGGGCTAAGAAGATTTCCAGGCAGGATGTCAAACGTATCGGTTTTTTGGATTTAGTAAGTTTATTATTCAGGGTTGTCCAAGGGAATGTATGAGAGGAGATTTATTAGGGGAATTGGCTCATGAATATGTAAGTCTCACAATAGTTCATCCATAGCTAGAGAACCAGAGAAGCTGGTGGTTGGCTCCTCTAAGCCCAGAAGCCTCAGTCAGGGAAACTGTCAGTGCACCCCCGAATTGGAAGTCAAAGGCTGTGATGCAAGTCCAGGAGTACAAAGGCCAAGTAACTAATGTTCAAGGACAGGAGTATCCCACACTGGAAGAAAGAGAGGGTGCAAACCTCCTGCGTTTTTTTTTTTCCATCTGGGCCCCCAGCTGGCAGGATGGTTCCTGCCCACAATGAGGGCAGATATGCCCCTCTTAGTCCACCTACCCACACACAGATCCCCCGGAAGTCACCCTCACAGGCACACTCAGCCAATGCTTCACTAGCCATTCAGGCATCCCTCATTCAAGTCAAGCTGACACTTGATATTAATCATCATAGTTAAGGTATAAAAAGAGAGGGAGAGGGGCGGGAGCGGTGGCTCAGTGGTTTCAGCACTTGCCTGGCAGGTACAAGGACCCGGGTTCAAACCCCAGCACCACGTACACAACTAAGTGTTAGAGCAACTAAGCCCATGTGAAAAACTAAATAAAGTTGTTTCTCCCTTTCTCTGTCTCTCTCTCACTATCCCTCTCTCTTAAAAAAAAAAAGAGAGACTAAATTTAATTTGCAATTATAATTTTTTTGTGTTGCTTTTTGTTTTGTTTTGTTGTTGTTGTTGTTTGCAATTATAATTTAAAAGAAATATAAAGGAGCCAGGATTTTCTGAAGTGGAACACAAAGCTGGTTTTTATTTTTAGTTTCCTCAAATAGAAAAATAATCTCAGAGTAAACTAAAACCTGAGTCAAAGTTTATAAGTCGTCAAATGCTACCAACAAAATATGGTCTTAGGGTCTAGCTAAAATTAAATATGGGAGAGAAGGCTAAATCCCTCTCACTGACCATTTGACCAAGGTAGTAAACAGGAAGCATTGCCACATTCCAGGATGTCAGGATCTGCCCTCAAAGATTAAAGGAGGTAGAAGTGTCTCCTATCACATTCCCAATTTTTAATTCACCATGACAGCCTGGGAAGAAAAAATAAATGAACAGATGGTCATGGTAGATCAGAGAAGACTACTGTGGTAGACTGAAAACAGATCTCAAAGATATCCAGATATTAATCTCTGGAATCAGTGAGTTTTGCCTTTACATGGCAAAGGGAATATGTGAATATGATTAAAAATCTTGAGATGGGGGGCTCAGCGGTTACGGCACTTGCCTTGCATGCGAGAGTACACGGATTCAAACCCCAGCACCCATGTACACAACACAATGAAGTGTCAGAGCAACGACAGTCACATGAAAAACTAAATAAAATTGCTTCTCTCTTTCTCTCTCTCTCACTGTCCCTCTCTCTTTAAAAAAAAAAAAATGTTGAGGTGGGGAGATTTATCCAGAACTATCCAAGTGAGCCCTGAGCCTAATAAGAGGGCAGCAGAGGGATTAAACTACTAAAGAAGGCAATAATACAATTGAAACAAAGGCTGCAAGCACTGATGCTGGGATTTCAATTGGAGGAAGAGACTCTGAGCCAAGGAATGCAGTTCTTCATGCTGGAAAATTCAAGGAAGCCTAGTTAATGTTAGCAACTTTGGAGTGAATCCAGCCCCACACTCACCATGAATTCAGCCAAATGAAATTAATTTGGGGCTTTTGACCTCCAAAATTAGTCAACAAGATTGTGTTGATTTATTGCAACAGCCTTAAAAAATTAGTAAAATTGCCAAAAACTTAACCAAGTGATGGCCTCAACTTCAGCAACTGTTGAAGATACTGTGTTTTTATCAGGCTAGATCAATCCAACCACTAATTTAAAGAATGGGGAGAGGGGAGGAAAAAAGGGAAGAAAAAAGAGAAGGATAAAATAAAAGTACGTTTTGCACCTCTAAGATAATAAATAATTCCCAAGCAATCAATAAACCTGGAAAAAAAATCAAAGGGAGATCAGTAGGAGAAAGGACCAGAGGGGTGGGAAGAGGTGAGGGAGTGGGGAAGTGCTGGGGAGGGATGGGATACTGGCCAAATTGTGTTGCTATATTGTGTGCTTTTTTGAATATGTAACAATAAATCCCATAATTATATACAACTAAAATGCGCCAATAAAAATTTGGAAAAAATAATAGGTATGGGGCTGGAGCGGTGGCTCAGGGGTTGTTGGCACTTGCCCAGCACACGCTAGTACGCGGGTTCAAACCCCAGCACCACATACACAATGAAGTCTCAGAGCAACGGAAGCCACATGAAAAACTAAGTAAAAATTGTTTCTCTCTTTTCTCTCTCTCTCTCACTGTCCCTCTCTCTTAAAAAAAAATTATTGGTATGGGTCTGGTGACTGTAATCATTGCATTCTTATCACAATGAGGAATGAAAGATATTTGCATTCATCTGATTTGCAGCATACATTCACAATCTTGGCAAAAGTCTGGTTTAAGTCCCCTGTTCTCTGTCATAATCCAGTCCAGTTAGACCTTGTTTATATTGTCATTCCACAGAATATCCCTCCAACACTTAGTTGTGTATGTGGTGTTTAGGGTTCAAACCCAGGTCCTCACACATACCAGACAAGTGCTCTACTGCTGAGCCACCACTTCTGCCCAAGAATATCCCTCCAGTCCATAGGACTGAATTGAACCTGGGTAGCATGACGTGGCAGGTACTCTGGGTAGACCAGAGAGTGAGAAATAATTCCTACATAGATTCAGAGCGATTTGCCTGGAAACACTGGAAAATGTTTGCTACCATTAAGAAAAAAAGCACAACAGCTAACAAGTCTCTTGCCTTTGGAAGCAGCATGTTGCACACTTGGGAAAAGTGTACCAATCCATTTGTTGAACGACTCAGAAGGATGCCAGTTTTGAGTGAAACCTACAGCAAAAGATAGTACTAGAGCAACTTCAGGCTACAATATAATCATCCCTGCAAGTGGGCCGTATGACAGGGAATTAGAGGTATCTGCGATAAATAAGATGATGAATTTCTGTCACTTTTATTTTTTCTGATGCTGGGGATTGAACCCAGGGCTTTGCATATTCCAGGCAAGTGCTCTACCACAAAGCCACATCCTCAGCCCTCAGGTCTTATTAGAAGAGTCTCAATGAATATCCCTAGGTTTTTGCAGCAAGCCTATGACATCTTGTCTTAGTCTTCTAGGCCTGCTATTACAAAGTGCTACAGACTGGGAGCTTAAACAATAGAAATTTATTTTCTCACAGTCCTGACAGCTAGAATTCCAACATCAAGATGCTGTCAGGGTTGGTTTCCAGCAAAGGTTCTTTTCTGCCTTACAAATGTTTGTGTTCTCACATGGCTTTTCCTCTGTGCATGTGAGGAAAGAGGGCTCTTTATTTTTCTCTTCTTACAAGGGCCCTATCGGATAAGGCCACCCTTGTTACCCCTTTAACTTTAATTACCTCCTTAAGGGCCCTGTTTCCAAAAGCAGCCACACAGTGCTTCAATGCATAAATTTGGGGGAGACACAGTTCAGCCCCATAATACATCTGTATCACAAAATCGTCCACAATTTGAAGAGCAGCTCCTGGGCTACCTCTGGGCCATAGTTGAGACTGGATACTTGCTCACAGGACACTAGATTATTTCCCAGTATGCTCTGAGTTTTGCCTCCTGCACTGGACATTGTCAGACTTACTCATTCATAAGGTTGGACAGTCATAGCATCATTTTATCATACAATACAAGGAAACCTTTGGAATTAGACTGAATAGAACCAGAGAATATAAATAGATTAAAATAATAGTTGGCCCAGATCCTCATACCATCCATCTCTGTGGTGCAGATGAGTCTCCTTCATTCCATATCTATGTCTTTATGAGTATTTACTATAACCTGCTAAAAACAGAGGATTTCTTTTGCTTTCCTTTTTTTTTTTTTTTTTTTTTTGGTTTGATACCCAAGATTGAATCTAGGGATGCTTAACTACTGAGCCATATCCCCAGCTCTTTTCATTTTGAGGCTGGCCTCAGACTTGCAATCCTCCTGCCTCAGCCTCCCCAGTTGCTGGGATTATAGGCATGCATCGCCAGGAGGAAAAAATATTTATTCGTGAATGAATTAGTATAGTATGATGGCACAAGCCCCAAATGTTCCTATTCTATAATACTGTTTCACAGCTAGGGAAAAGAAATCTCAGTGGTTAGAGCTTTAAGCAGTACACCTGGTTACTAACTTGGATGGAAGAGAAGTGGCCTCAGATAAGGATATTCAAGACTTTGAGGTATTATGAATGATTTATATGGTAGTTCAAAAACTTCAGGAAGAAAAGAGATAAACAGGGCTCAGGGAAAAATATGCAGCTGTATCTGTGACAGTCTTCTCCAAGTGTAAGGATTTTGCACTAGATGTTAATACCCACTAGAAAGTACAGATTACAGAAGATGCACTGCTCATCTAAGTAGACCAAATGACTCATCTTTGTCTACTCCAGGGTTTTCAGGATTGGATGCATGAGGAGAGTAGCCATGGTGGCAATGGTAGAATTTGTGTACAATTGTAAAAGCCTGGGCTCTTGCTCAGCAGGACTAACCTAGTCACTACCATTACTGAATGTCTGACAAATTAGTAATATATGCCAAGACTGGGCCCTTTCTATAGTATCATCCATTAATGACACTGTGTCCATAGGTCCTCTAGGAAGCAGATATCAAGACAGAGTTAAAAGAGAATTATTGGGAGTAATGCCTGTAAAAGATAAAGGAAGAAGGAGCAGAAGATGCAGGGAGAGTCTACCAACTGTGATGACAATCTGAAACGAGTGAAAGAGAGAGAGAAGGAGGACTAGGCAGGAAGAAACTCAGTCTTAGGCACAAATACAAGAAAGTCCCCACCAATCCAAGGGAGAGCTCCAGCAATGAAAAAATAAAAAATAAAAAGGATTGCTGGCCAGGAATGGTGCCTGGTACCACTGCCCAAGGAATCTGTGATCTCACATTGAGACAGGAAAGCACCCACACCTGCAAGCTTTTGTCAGTTAACAGCACTTCTTGTAGCAGGCTCTCTCTTGAAAGGAGATCTGACCAGGGCTCCCTGGGGGCTGCCAGTTACCACCTAGCCAGACAGTGGCAAGCTGATTACATGAGGTTGTGCACCACAGAGGGAGCAGCATTTCACCCTTACCTTTGACTGTTATGAATTCCTGAGGATTTACTTTCCCTGACTACAGAGTCTCACAGTGTCTGACTGTTGGGAAAATCCCATGTAACATTGCCTCCTGCCAAGGGACCAGATTCATAATGAAAACCTTTCAACAATGGTGGGTGACCAAGGGCTTCCATCGGAGTCACATTTATTAGAGCTTACCCTAACAAAACTGCAAACTGAATGACTTTCAGAGTAATAGGGGGATGGCTCCCTAGGATACTTGGAGGTGTAGGGAGGGGGATGGGGGTAGGGTATATGAAGAAATCATAGGAGTCTGGAGATTGGGAAGATGGGGGAACCATCCCAGAAGCCGATGTCATTCCTCCATGAACTACCCATTTAACGAATGAGTTCTTCTGGGGGAAACTGCAACAGGTAAAACCCAAGGTGGTCATCCATGATCTGGCTTTTCCCCTTGATAACAAAGTTTATATCCATTGATTGCTAATGTTTTGATAATGTTTCCCCCTCAACTGTATTTCTATATACTTCTAATTAAAAAAAAAACATTTATTAGAGCCTGTATGCACTGCTCAGGAGGACTGGCTATTAAGTATTGAGGAATTTCGACAAGCCGTTGTTAAAGCTTTGGTAGACTGAAATTGGCTTTAGAGAAAATATTTACATAACAAAAGCCAGGCAAGTTGTACAAATCAGGAAATTCCTACCCAACCACAACTGAGACACATGCACACACACACAAGCCAGTTTGCCAACACACCAGTGAACCCAGTGTCGCTCTACTACGAGATCACCCAAAGCTGCTGCAGCCTGATCGGTACAGGCACCTTCTATTGTTTTGACCTTATATTTACTGTCATACTTTCCCACACCCCTATCAGTGTTTCAGATCCTACTCAGAAAAATATTTTACATTTTTGTGTGTGTGTGAGATTTTACTCCCAGGTCTTTTGATATGGGAGTACATATTTGGACACAAGGTCACCTCTTACACTCATTAAACCAATCTGAATGAGGTTTGATAATTCTTTTCTTTTTTTAAATTTTATTGAGGAGAAAAAAAAAAAGACAAAAAAAAATAAAAAAATAAAAAAAAATAAAAAAAAAAAAATTTTATTGAGGAGTTGTGTTGTTGTACAATCATAAATGCATATTTGGTGACAATATGATATGCCACTAACCTTTAATCCTCATATGAGGCTCTACTTTGTTGAGGGTGCCACCCAAACGAAGATAAGGAGATACAGTGGATATGGAGAAAATTCCAAAACTTATTGTTTTGGTACTGGAGATTGAACTACGGGCACTTTACCACTGAGCTACATCATCAGCCCTTTTTAACTTTTTATTTTGAGATGGGGTCTTCCTAAGTTACTGAGATTGGTCTCAAACTTGAGATCTTCCTGCCTCAGTCTCTCAAGTCTCTGAAATTACAAGCATGTGTTCCTCCACATCCAGCCCAAAACTATTTTGAAGATAGAATCATGAAGACATGTAAATGGGTTGAATGTGAGTTGAAAGGAAGAGAGGAGTCCAAAATGATGCCTAGATTTTTGACTAAAATAACTAAGTAGAATGTGATATCATTTCCTGAGATGACAGTCATTAAAACTGAAGAAAAAAATAGTTCCATTTTGTTGACATTGCATTTGAGATTTCTATAACACAGCAAAGCTGAGATTTCACCTAAGCTAATGCTGCAAGTTTGGGAAAATAGAAGTGATCACAAGAAGTTGGAAGTCACCACATGACTATGAAATAGGTCAGAGTAAAGTTTGTAATTTCCTTCTGCCACAAAAACATTTCTGAGAGCTACTGTTCCATTAGCCCAGGTCCCAGAGGATATAATCCTCAATGGATATGGCTCATGAGTGAGAAATTATTATCATTATAAGCCTCTATGAATTTAGGATGTGGTTGTAACAGCAAAACTGGATTCTTCTGATACAGAAACACTTCATTAAAACAGGAGGGAAGAAAGAGATGAGGGACATAATCTAAGATGATTTTGGGAGTCTGATGTTGAGAAAATAAATAAGTTTATATATGGAGTGATATTTCAGAATGTAAAATGGTATAAGCACCATTTCCATTCCCCAGAACAGAGTGCTAGAAAAGGTGATCTAGTACTATTTCTCTAGCTATCATAACAGGAGTGTACCTTTTACCTAGATTGGCATTCCAGGGTGTATTCGATCAAATGTAAAAACATTCATTACTGTGTCAAGTCTCAGCTGGTTGTGTAACAACAAATGCCGGACATTTGGCTATGATTTTCTTATACACTGGCTGTTTTGCTACTGGTTTGCTTTCTGCTTTTCATTTTGTGCCTGCTCACATTAAAAAGTATTCTTCATTCCTGCTGACAGGCAGGTGGAGACAAGCAGGTAATGAAGGTCTTGGTGGGGATTCTCCAGGCATACCCACTCACAACTAATTGAGAACCGGTTGCATTTCCCCAAGCACCTAAATGGGAGTCTGCCTAGTAGGGTGAAATGTGCAACCTATCCTCCCCTTTAGAGTATTCTTCCTGCAACTGCTCACTAAAATCTGCAATTCATTTACAGGAGACACAACTTCTTATTCCCTGGTTAGAGAAAAGTCCATTGGAGGGGAGGAGGAATGTGTATGGAGAAAGGAGGGACATAAATCAAGTCTAACCAGGAAAATAACTCTTTCTCTCTCTCTCTTTTTACAACAGGGGAAATTTAATGCAGCCAAAGGATTGCATAAATGATATAAAACCAGAGATTAGCAAGAGGAGAAAGTCATTACTTCCTCTAGGCTAACAGTAACAGGATAGGAGGCAGAGTTTGTGGGACCAAGGTCACCTCCATGACACTCAAATTATGGGGACCTGACTTGCCAGAGCTGAAGTTCCAGAGACCAGATGCTTCCAGAGAAGCTGCCCAAAGCAAAAACATAGAGGAAGAAACACCCTGATGTCTCCCATCCTCCAGACTCTATTAGTACCTCTTACAGGCTATTAACAATTGAAAGCTAAGACAAAAGCCTAGGGAAAAAAAAACAGTCTTGCTGTACAGGGAAGCACAAAAGAATGACAGAATATGAATCACTGGGAGAACAGACACAGGACTCGACACAGGGCTGGGAGTATCTGTCTACTTAAGCACGATTGTGCCATTCTTCATTGTCTGGAATGACTTCTTCCTTTTGTTTTCCCTTCCCAATCTTGGTTTACCCCTGGGATTGAAGAGGTATAATAGATGCTATTACACCATCTCATTCCCTATACATAGTGATTGGGCAAAGAATGAATATGTGACCAAGCTAGGCCAATCAGAGTCTTCCCCAGGATTTTTCATATGGAAGCTGGTAGGAAAGAGACCTCTCTGTTCTGACTGTGGAGCTGTGACAATATGAATCTGTATGTGTTTCTCATTTTGATCTCCGATATGTGAGAAAGTAATTTTAGTAGGAGAGAACATAGCCAAAGTCAATATGTCAATATGGAGAAGAAAGCAAAATGACTAAAGATATTCCCAGCCCAATTCCAGAAATTACTAGAGAGAAATATATCCCTGCTCTTTCATTATATGGGTTGCTTAAGCCAATAGGTTTCTCTTCTGACTTAAAGTTTTATCTTATTTTTCTGTCCCTTATAAATAAAACACAGATATGTTGTGAGTGAACAAGAGAAAGAACAGAGGATCAGACATATTAGAACTTTTGCTAGGGAAAAATGGAGGCTGAGAGGGCAAGGAAGGTTAGGTTGTGCTGTAGAATATAGGCATCAGTGAACAGGAGGAAGGATGCAATACAGAATGATGGTTTGAGCAAGGGTTTCAGAGTTCCAAATGCCAGCTTCCTTACAGATGATAAACAGATAAATAGATAGATAGATATAGATAGATGATAGATGAGATATAAGCTGAAATGATGAGGAAGAGCTGCTAGGAAAGTCTCCATATGCAACAAGCGGATGATTACTGGCTTCACACTCACCCACTGCCAGGTACCCAGACTCTCCTCCTGTGCCCACACAGACATCCTGTGCCACAGAGATTCATCTCATAAGTGTGAACTTGAAGGCCCTTCCCTAGAGATTGGCAGAGCTGTGAAATGGAGAGACTAAATCTTTCATGACAGTGTGGAGTCACCATACAGCTCTGGGTTACTTATACTTCTCATTATCTGGAAGGGACATTTTGTGGTTTTGTTCTTCTGTTATTTAAGTCACTGTTTCTCTCAAGTTAACTATTCAGAGCTGATAAGAGGTACTAATTGGTAAGCAAAGAATCTACCTAGACCTGCCTTCTTATTAGAAGGCCCTTTTCCCAAATGAAAAGTTTACCTTGAACTTTTCCATAATAGCCCAGAAAAGAGACCCCCAATTGTTATGTCTTTATGTCCAGGGTAAACCCACTGAATATAAGAATGCCACATAGCAGTGGATGATGGACCAGGGCAACTTACTGGGACGCTCCTTCAGAGGAGCCTGCAGGGCCTGGGGGAGGCTCAAGTTTGGGGACATGATATTCATGGTTGGCCCTCTAGTTCTTCCAGACTAAATGAATCCAGATTCTCTAGCTTATTCACCTGCAGTCCCCAGATGAGGCTTTTCCTTGCACAAGGAGCTCGTTTGGTTTCTAGGCCCAAATCTAACCAAGGAACTTGCAAATGAAGGGGTTTCTTTGAATCACCCACTCTATGTTTAGTTTTTTCCTTTTATCTTTTTTTTTTTTTAAGAGAGAGAGAAAAAGTTAATTTTTTTCATCTGGTTTTTGTTTTTCCTTCATTTAGTTTTATATGTGATGCTGGGGATTGAGCCAAGGTCCTCATGCATGCCAGGCAAGTGCTGCACTGCTCAGCCACCTCCCAGCCTACTTTCTTCTCTTCTATAATGATTAATTTCATGTCATCTTGATTAGCCCATGTGCCAAGATATTTTATTAAATATTATTCTGGGTTTGTCTCTGAAACTATTTCTGGATGAAACTAATTTTAGAATTGGCAAAATCAAGTATTGTGGGTGGGCCTTATACAATTCATTGAAGATCTAAACAGAATAAAGACTGAGTAAGAAAGAATACCTTCTCTTTGACTGATGGTCTTTGAACTAGGACAATGGTCTTCACCTGCCTTTGGACCACAGCTCTTGAACTTCTCAGCTTCCATAATCACATTAGCCAATTCTTTTCTATCTCTCCCCGCTCCCCTAGTATAATATACTTCCCAAGTCAAAAACCAGGTCAGAAGGAGAATGGAGGCAGTACTCCCAAGGCCAGCAGCAGATTTTAGGACTCCCAGCCTTTGAAGAATCCTGTTTTCAAGTCTCACTGAGGGCTGCTGAGCTCAGAGCTACAACTGCTTATTTTATTTTTCAGTCTCATAAGGGCTCAGACCTCTTATGTTTGAAGAATTATTAGGACAAATATCCTTTAGAAAACTATAGTCAGTTAAGATTCATTCCCAGGGCAGTGTCCCCTGATGGCCCTACTAGACACAAAGCAGAGCAAGAGGATTCTACAGGAAGAAGTTGGGAACCACAGACTGTTGTTTAAAGATAGGGCCTGCTGGGAGCAGTTTTAATGCTTCTGTTTATAATATAGGAATAAAGTTCAGGAAAGTTGCTTCTCTGTGCAAAAAGATGAGTGACTGTGAGCTTGGCAGGTGAAAGAGGAGAGTGCAAAGCAGTTTATCGGTGTCACATAAAAATAACGAAGACCCTTGGTGGCCCTTACCACAATTTTGCAAATCATGCAGGATGAATGGAAGTCTTCTTGAGCCTTTATCATCCTTTCTTTTCTTTTCTTTCTTTCTTCCTTTTGTGGAGCAGATGGGGAGCCAGGGGCAGTGGGGAAGGTAGAAAAAAGTTTAATTCTTTGTGACCAACAGAGGGGAAAGGACAGAATGCTCCCAAGAAAACAATCCTCGCTCCTGGGCCACCCAAAACTAAGAATCAAACCCCAAGTTTCAGCCTGTGATTTTGTACCTATTCACCTCAAAAAGCTGGGCAAATCATCTGGAAGTCCAACATTTTGGCCTAAGATCATGCTGTGGAAATAGGCAGAGTCCCACTCACCAGAGCTAACTGTCCCCTCCACTGATATCATTTTCCCTGGGTCATCTATGGCACAGAAATCACAGCACAAACCTGTGTTTCTCCATAGATCACATACTGACTGGGTCCTCTGCCAGTGGAATCTGGGAAGGGGACACATATGAGCCAGAAAAAAAAAGTCCCAGGAGTAAAGCCTGCTGTCTAACAGCCTCTCTTTCCCCATCCAGGAGGATTTGTAATGGTACCAGGCTGTCAGAGCATGGCCTTGGCTTCATAGCACTAAGCCTAACTATAAACCTTAGGGAACTCTATCACAGCTTGGGTTTTCCAGGGAGCAGAGTAGAAGACAGAGAAGAGCAGCTAGGATGTTTATTAGAAGGTGCAAGATCTGTCAGTCCTCCATGGATCTCTGTGAATGTCCAGAGAAGCTAACAGTTGGGGTGAAGAGTCTGGGACTTTCTACTCTCTGTTTGACCAGTCATTGGATGTGGGCTTCTCTGGAAACGGTCTATCACTTTGACCAAGACTATTTTCTTCAGTTGAGATAATTTCCAAAGAGGGACAGCTGAGGGCCATCTTTCTCACTGCCCTCTCAACATATTAACAATAAACCTTTTACTCTTGAAAGGGGTCCTGGGCTGTACATCACGGTGTCCACCTTGGTTCCCCCAGGCCCTAGCTCCTGAAATTCCACTAATGTTTTCTAGGACTCTGGAAGTATGTACAGGGATATTGTATAACTACAATCACATTCAAGATTTGAACTAAAGCATATCAAATCAACTATACTATACAGAAGGGTGGAATTTTGAGGAAAGAAGGGGAGGTCACTAGTGGAGAAATACAGGATTGATACTCTACAGATAACCATTGCCTTGTCCAGGGGTCTTTAAAGACTTTCTTAAATTTTATTTTATTTTTAACTCACATAACAATGAGACAGAAAATCTCCCTGACTCTCTTATCAGTCCATATGAGACTTGCCCATTTTCTTGATATTTCACCTTCTTTATTGATGCTATAGTGGACAAATTGTTTTGAACATACGTTGGGTACAGGAACCCTCAACAATGTTCACTCTCAAAAGTCTGCTGTGCCACCAGGCATACTGGCATGTGACCTCCTGGCAATACAACGGAATGATTAATGAACATGTGAGCTTGGTCAATCAATCTCCTCTCTGCCATCAGCATGGGTCACAGAGCCAGTGAGGCATCCTGGGTAGTGGGAACTGCAGCTGAGCAGTTGTGATGTACAAAGAAAAGACCCAGTGCAGGTCACCACTTTGGGCTAGTAGTAGTGAGAGAAATCCATTTGGCAGAAATAATGAAGCTTAAGTTCAAAGAAGAGAACCTGGGTGGTCTGTGGAGGAGAATTAGAAGATGCAGCTGCTGCCTCAGTAGGTTCCCAGACACAGGCCTTGTGGAACTGAGCCTTCAGGAGACTTGCTCTTCCCTGAGACAACCAGGATGGGCACAAGCCTCTTTCCATCAGGAAAGCCACAGACTTCAGAGGAACAGTGTCAACAGGGCTTTGGACAAGCACATCCTCAAAGATCTCCTGCCAGTAATTCCTGTCTCATTCTTACACCAGAGTTAGGAAGAGTACCACTGTTTTCATACTCAGTACCCCAGCTACTGAGTTAAAACTCTTATCCTCCAGGAAGGAAGCAAACCCAGGGAAGGGAGAGGAAGAGAAGGTATCTATCTTACTACCCTCATCAGCATTTCTCTCCTGGCTTCCTGTTTTCTAGTCCAAGCATAGCTGGACTGTAGTCTTCCTCCTCCCTGGTACCATTTTTTAGATGAGAACCAAGTCCTGTGAACCTGGTTGCTTCTCCCATCACAGCCCAGTCTCTGGATATCATGTCCCAGGAGTCTTCCAGTCACAGGTACCTCTCTCCTGGAGGTAGGGTGGTCACATTGATGAGAAGATTTTATTAGAAAGATTGGAGTGGAGGGAACCAGACTCCCACAGGTGAGGAAGACCCAACACAACCTCAGCAGGGACTCAGGCCTAACTGAGCACCCCCTGACCAAAAGCACAGACCTCCAGGGTCCATTAACACGGAAGTTTCAGCAGGTCAGTGGGTATTTGACTGGGAGCAGAGGATGAGGAGGTTGTTTGTACCTTGTAGATACAGTCTAGCCTAGGCCTATGAACACACAGGGATCCCCTGAGGGGCCATTTCCCTGGTCTTCTGTCAGACTCAGGTACCCAAATAACATGATCCAGGACTGGATTATTGCTGTAACAAATTGCCAACAAATTTTAAAATAACACAAATTTACCTTTTAGTTCTACAAGTAACAAATCCAAAATGGTTCTCAGGGACTAACATTAAGGTACCTGAAGAACTGTATTTCATTTGATGTCTCCAAAGGAGAATCTGTTCCTTTGTCTTTTTCAAATTCTAGACATTTCCAGCTTCTAGAGGCTTATGGTCACATCACTCTGACCTTTGTATCCATTTTTGCATCTACTTCTCTGCCTCTTCTGCCTCCCTTTCTTTTTTTTTTTAATTTTTTTTTTAAGAGGGACAGTGAGAGAGAGGGAGAGAGAGAGAAACAACTTTATTTAGTTTTTCACGTGGCCTTTGTTGCTACAACACTCAGTTGTGTACGTGGTGCTGGGGTTTGAACTCGGGTCCTTGCGCATGCTAGGCAAGCACCATAACCGCTGAGCCACCGCTCCAGCCCCTTCTGCCTCCCTTTCATAAGGAACTTTTGATTACATTGGACCCAACAGAATAGTCCAGAAAATCTTCTATCTCATGATCCTTAACCACATTTGCAAAGTCACTTTTACCATGTAAGGCAACATATTTGCAGATTCTAGAGATCAGGATGTGTGTATTGTTGGGAGCCTTTATTCAGAGAAGCTGTGCTATAGAGTTTATTTGAGAGTGTGGCTGAAGGCTTCTCCTTGGTTCTGCATGAAGTATAGCGGAGCCTAGCACAGGTTAGTCCCAGGAAGTGTGGAGCAACCTGGTCCTAGGAGCTACCTCCCAGGGTGAGTGTGGCAGCTTCCATGTGGGTGAGATAACCACAAGACCATAATCTATTTCCTACCCCAAAACCATCGTTTCTCCACAATTTATTTTATCTTTCTGCTTAAACATCCCACCTTCTACTTGAGAAACTATCAGTCATAGAAATTTTCTTTACAAGTTCCCCTTGCCACAAAAGCAAGAACATATGCCCAAATTCTGGCCAAGTGGACTTGAGGAATTCCTGGGGGGTTTCATAAAATATTTTCTTCTCAAATTAAAAAGAGAGAAAAATGGGTCCTTACTCCTTCTACTTGCAGATACCTCTGTGTGATGACACAACACTTGGACCTTGAGCAACCATTTTGCAACCACAAATGAAAGACCAAGAGAACCTTGAGAAGGGAACCCAGAGGCCTCTGAGCTGCTGAAAATCCATAGAATGTCCTTCTCTTGTATTTATTAACATAATCTAATGTAAAAGTAAATATAAAAGCTGCATCTTGCTCCAGAAGCATTTATTTAAAACCAAGTACTTCCTTAACAGAGCACAGATAAGGACTGCTACAGGGGTGAGCAACAGCAGTGGTATCAGGACCCCCACCCTCAAGTAGATTTGTGGAAGGAGAACGTACACAAGGTGTTGGTGCATGAAGCCATTGTATAATTTCCTTGGGCAGCCATGACAGATTACCACAAACTAGCAGCTTGAAACACTACAAAAATAAACAAACAAACAAAAAATCCAATTCTCTCAGTTCTAGAGTCCAAGTCCAAATCCATAAGTGTCAACACAGCCATGTTCCTGCTTTTTCTAGTTTTTTAGTGGATTCAGGTGGTCTTTGGCTTGTGGCAACACAAACTCCATCTCTGTCTCTGCCTTCACAAGCCCCTCTTCTCTGGAAGTATGTCTCTCTGTCTGTCCTTTTCTTACAAGGGCAACAGCCATTGGGTTTAGGGCGCATCCTAATCCAGTATGACCTCATTTTAGCTTAATGATATATGCAAAGATTCTGTTTCTAAATAATTACATTCTGAGATTCTTGGTAGACATACATTTGGGGGGATATTATTCAACCCTACAACATGGATGACTATTTCCAGGTTGCTGCTAGGTACTCTGAAGGTATTTTTTTTTCAGGGCTGAGGACCGAACTCAGGGCCCTGCGTGTGTTAGGCAAGTGCGCTGCCACTGAGCTAAATCCCCAACCCCAGGTATTTTCAATATCACTCAGAGAAGAAAGTTTTTAGAGAGCCAAGGTCCTGCATGGGGCCTGTGAAGTCTGACTTTTTATTGTCTAGCATTCCCTCTCTAACATGAGGGCCATGAGTCATGGAAAACTCAGGATCCCGTAGCATTGTATCACAAGCAGGCATATTTTCAGGACTTATGAAGACCTGGAAATGCCAGTAAGATCTTGGAATCACAATTTCTGCTCAGTCACACAGAAGAAAGAAAACTGCGAAAAGAGCAGGGCCTCGAGACATTAGCAGAGAGTTAATGACACAAGCAGATCTGCAAGGGTCACCGTTGAATATCATTCTCAATGAGCCAACAGGAATCACATGTACTGAGCACTGTGTGGAACAACACTGGGCTCACTTCCCCTCCTTTCCAGCTTCATTAGTGAACAGGGAGAGGGACCTTCCAGGAAATAGAGCTGCCTCAGGTCCATTGACCCAAAAAAAAAAAAAAAAAAAAGAAAGAAAGATAGAGTCTCATCATAGCAGAAATAAAACTATGATGCCTCAAGGCTGTGAATAAAAAGCCCTCAGCCTTAGCTCTCACACCATACAGCAATAGATCAGGAAACCCATGGGCCCAGAACTTGTGACTACTGTGGAAAGGATCAGGGTCTAAAGATATGGGAAAGTTGGCTAAGGAATTTCAAAAGATATATAACTCAACAGAAACATGCTCATTTTACAAAAGATAAACCAAGACCAAGAAAGAGGAGGTAATGGGTCAAGGTCACTGAGTCAGCCAGCAGTGGAATCAAAACTGGGGTCCACATCCTCTGTGGTGCTGCAATCATATTTCTTCACTTGCACTGCTGTTTCCCCTTGGAAAGAAAGTACAACCTGTACAGTCCAGTGAAGTCTCTAGACTGTAAGAGTTCCCACGATTCTCTGTCCGTCCTGCAAACCGCCCCCCTCTCCAAATATGCTCATGAGCTCTCAGAGCCAAATACTGTTCTTATTATTTGAAAGGTAGAAAATTGAAGCCCAGAGACTCTTGGACTTTTCCAAACACTTATTGTCATTATTCCATAGCCTACAGCAGCCAAAATGCAAACTCAGCCAATGCTGAATCCTCACCAGTGATGTTTCTGAGTAAATGGTACCTATCACTCACAGAGAGCATCTGGCTTAGGTCTGTCCAGACCCCCTGAGAAAGACTGATTGTTAAGGGTAGATTCCTGTTGTGTGGGAGACTCATCCAGCTTCTCCTTTCAGGCAGATAATTCTGACCTCAGGAGGAATCTGATATTCAAGACAAAGCTTCCCAGAGCAATGAACTATTTTCATTCTCTTCACTATTTATTCTTGATATGATTCACTGCCCAGAGTGCTATAAACAGAAAATCAAATACAGAGATGTGAATCAGGGCACAATGGTTTCCTCACTCCCCTGTCTGTGATGAGGTATTTGCAGGTAGGCCTCTAATTGGAATTCTGCCCTGGCCCCACCCCTGCTGACTCAAATCCCACCTCCAAAGCCTAAAGACCTTCAATAGAGGATAACTAGAGGTACAGGACTCCACTAAATGCTGTAGATATGCATTCTTACTGAATTTTAACCTCAGAGGGATAATGCAAGAATGAATGGTCCCTTTCTTCAGGTACTTGTTCATTATTAATTCAACATATGCTAATTATGGAGCCAGACACTGAGTAATGTGGTTGGTATAGAAGAGTAAGGGAAAAAATCCAGCTGACCCTTTCTTTCACAGAGTCTTTGATTAAGAGAGACATAACATAGCTAATCACTACGGAAAATGGAAAACTGAGATTGTGGTCAGGGTCAAGAGAGGAAGCTCAGTAACCTCCACTCTAGGAGCCCCATGTGAGCCTGTAGCAATGGATTTGCCAAAGTAACCCTTAAGTTGAAACCACAATGATGAACTAAAAATGACTTGGCAAAGAAGAGAAGGAAGGACACTGCAATCACGAAGGCACTTTCAAAGTCTTGGGAGGTAGAAGAAGAATGTTAAATACAGAGATCCATGAAGGGCCGTATGTCTGTAGGGCTAGGAAGTCTGGCTGTGTTGGTCAAGGTACAGCTCTGTCTAGACAGCAATGGGAAGCATAGAAAGTTTATTTGAGTAGATTTTGATGCAGTTGACTTCCTGCTCCAAAATATTCATCCTGATTATAAAGTTGAAGGAAATATTGGTGGCAGGGACTGCATAGGTACAGGGGACCTGTGAGGATGCTATATCAAAAATCCAGGTGACTAGAGTATCACACAGGTAGCAAGTGACAAAGCCTGGATTCATTCCAAAGCCTAAGTTAGACAAGGACACTGCTCAGTCTCGTGGGTGTTACATCTTAAATACACCATAAATCGCCATCTCCATTCCTAGAGACTTGCTTAAGAAAGGCCCTCCAACACTGTGCCCATGAAGCGCTGGCCAAAGAGTGATGACATGTTTGTGCTTCTCTAGGGCAGAGCTCTAAAAGGAAGGATCCTTTGCCCAAAGTTCTACTTTCCCCAGATTATAGCCTCAAGCTCCTGGTACAGGCCTTTACATCAGGCCCTCTGAGGGTAAGCTCTTCCCCATATCCTTGGAAGATCATGCTAATGTTGAGCTTCAGTAGACCACTGTTCCCTCAGTCCCTGGAAAAGACAGTTTTCACACACATTGTCTGGGGAGACAACTCAATCACTAGAGTTTCAGCCCAAACTGGAAATTAATACCTAACCCCAGATTTCTGCAGCTAAATGGGTTGAGAGATATAGATGACAGAACTGTAGCACAAGTCAAAGCTTCATGCTGTAAAATGCTGCACACTTTCAAAAAATGTTAATTGGGTAGGGTGTCATAATTTTCACACACATGTAAATAAGGTTAATGAATTTTATTCCACACAGACGATTTAAATTGTAAAACAATCAAATTACTTTTCAGGTAATACTTTGGGCTCAAATCAAATAAAATTTCAAGTCATTATAACTTTAGAAAAAGAAACTAATTTGAATATGTGATTTAGATCCATTAAAAGTCTTCTCAACTTTAAATAGTGATAATAGAAATCAGAAAAGCTTCAGAGTGGTTAAGATTAATTAAGAGTGAATGCATTTGGGAAAAGAAAATTATGATGCTATAATTTTAGAATGCAAATGAGGTAAAAAAGTTTAAACTAATGTGCATCTATATAAACACAGCCTCAATAAAGGAAAATATTTTATTACAAGGATTTAGAAGTACTGTATTCTGTACTTGTTACATCAGTAGCAACAAACTAATAAAGAGCAACCTGTTGTCAGCTAATTAGAGCACTCTTATGGCTGTCAATAGTTAAGCTGGTACCAATTTAGAAATCTTGATGTCCGAAGTTCTCTGCAGTCTGATTTCTTTTACCTGTGAGGTAGACAGAGTTGGTGACCTCTTTGGTCCCCTTAGATTCCTTTTTAGTACCTCAGTATACCTATTATGTATACTTTGCTACAAAAAGATCTTACCTGCAATGGACTTTAAGAATTTTCCTTAGGCTTCTGTGGCCACTTCACCCAAACATATATCAAGTTTACTTGGATATTCTGTCCACCCCCTACCCTACTCTCTGACCTAGGTGATCTATAGCCAATGCCTAGAGTAGTATGTAAAGCCCAGCTCCTTGGCCTTAAAATGGGGCAAATTCAGTATAATTTATACTCCAAATCAAGGAGTCAGGCTAAGTCTAGAACTTGAACTGAAATTGCAACCTTGCAGCTAGACTTATGTTAAGTGTGGTTCCCTTGAAGTAGAGTCTGAAAGGACAATTTCTACATAAATCCTTTACAGAAGCCTCAAAAAATGAAATTTGTAGGGAAGTTAGGAAGCAGGGAGGCTTAGGCAAGAAGCCTGGCCAAGATGTGGACTTGAAATCTGGACTCAACTGATACAGGTCACTCTGTGGAGAGTCAATAGCACCATCTAGCTGTCCCACCTACAGGCAAGAGATCTAGATTTTCATATGGTCATGCCAGTCAGTCCTTCCTTGGCTATAGGTCAGCCCAGGAGAGGTAAACTGTGTTAGCCCTAGTAATTCTCCAGAGAACAATGAGTCACTAAGCACCCCACACTCAACAACCAAGGAATCAGCAAATCAACTCAGCAAAGGGAAGCTAGGTAGGGTGCCAACTGCCTTCATTTCAGCTCTTTTCTTTTTCCATACACTGCCTCCTCCCTCTTCTTCCCTTTCCCTTATCTATGACACGGGGAGCACTTTCTTGAAATTCACTTGCTCATGAATGTTCATCTTAGACAAAGCTGGAGTACCCTGAGATCAGGAGCTGCACTTAACTTCAGGCTCACCCTCATTCTGAAAGTTCAATTCCATGCAACAGAGCAACAACTGCAGTAATGGGTTCCTGTAATTTCTACCAGTGTGGCACCCTGCTCCCTTCTGCTGGTTTGATCCTCTAGTGAATCAAACTTTCCCTTCTCTCAATGTAAAAAGTTTGGGCACACCTACACTCATACACACAAACGTGCACACAGAACCCAGAACAAACATGCAGAGGGGCCATTCTGGCCAATCAAAATCAAAAGATTGGCTCAGGGGTGGGCATTGTAATCCAAGCTGAGCCAATGAGCCTCAGCACTGGGAATTTTGCTGAAACTCTTGGGAAGGCAATGCTTTCTTTCACTTGATATGACTAACCTGCAATATATAAATCTGAGGCTGACGAGAGCCAAATAGGAAGATTCTGAACAAAACCGAGGAAAACACAGAAGGAGAACCATAACAGAGTATGAAATACATCCAATGACACCGTGTGAGCTCTGGATCAGTCTCTGGGACTTTTTAGCTGTGTGAATCAACTCAGCCCCTTCAGCTGGTAGTAACTGCATAGGTCACCAGGAGGTGAGTTTCACTTATAACCAGATAACATATTCCTGATAAGGGTCCAGTGAAAGCCAGCTTTTAGAAAAATTGTGTTTTTGAGACACATGATATAGCATAGGAAGTATGAACTTACATCTGAAATCTTGGCAACAATATGACCTTGAGTAAGGGCATTCTCTTATTATAGCCTTTGTTTCTCTGTTTATAATATGGGGTCATTTGTAGTATGTATTTCCTAGAGGTGGCTTTCTGCCACCTGGAATCAACTCTGGTTGATTCCTCTAAGAACACACTCTGCTTCATTCAATCCCAGGTCTCTAAGACTTAGAGCTTCAATGTCTGGCCTTCTTTCCAGGGCCAGATCCTCTGAATATTATTGGATCCCCACCTTCTGCAATCTGTCAAAGTAAGAGCAATGGGACTCAACCTTGATTTATAGCTCCTAGAGCTTGGACCATGCCTCTGTCTGCGACAGTAACCTTTATTCTTTTCATAGGAACATGACCCCTGTTCATCATTTCACCCTCTACCCAGATAAGTCAACCGTCTGGGCCACCCCTCTTCAAAATCTCTGGAAGCCTCACATATACAGAATCTAGAGTGGGAGATCCTGGATTCGAATTCTAGTTATTGTACTAAATTGTCCACCTTTGTAAGTCTCAGTTTCCCTATATGTTTATTGGGAATAATGAGTATAAGATGTGTCTTAGCTTGGGCAGGATTGAATTGTCTCACTTTAAGTAACACATTGCAGCAGACGGCATCAGGCTCTGCCCATATTCCCTTGGATCATATTACTCTTCCCTGTCTTCCTTGCCTGAGGCCAGAACCTGTTGGGTTTTTTGTTGTTGTATTTTGTTTTTTGTTTTTGTTTTTGTTTTACATTTGACCTCAGACTTTAGGAACCTACTTGTGTGTCCTCAAGGAAGAAAATGCCTGGAAATGTACACACACACATACACACACACACAGAGTTTATTCCTGGTAGAGATACAGAATACCCTCAGATATGGTATAGGTAATCATCCCCTAACTCACTTCTGATGACTTCATGGATCTGAGGCTCTCACCAGCCTCAGATTTATATACTGGAAGTTAGTCATCTCAATGCAAAGAAAGCATTGCCTTTCTGAGAGTTCCAGCAAAATTCCCACTGCTGAGGCTCATTGGCTCAGCTTGGATGCAAAAGTCTAATCCCTCTTGCTTTAAGAGACCTGTCCCTAAGCACACAATTGAATAGTCTCAGACTTCTCTACATAGGCACAGTGCAGCTGCCCTGTGTGTCCATGGGATGGTTAATTAGGTATCATAGCCATCTATTACCTGTATTACCCTTTATTTACTAGGTCCCTATAAAAAGTTAGAATAGGGCAGGGAGAGGGTTAAGGAGAACCACAAGGAAAAGTGGAGGATGATAAGGGGAAAGGAGGATCTCCTGAGGGTTTGAAGTTTCTGCAGTCTCCCAGGTAAAGGGTCATTTATATGCTGCTTTTTCTGAGCATGCTAAGCTCTGGCCTGGGTCCTGATATTAGGCATTGCTTACCAGCCGGCCTCTTCCTGTGAAAGGCATGGGGCAGTCATGCTGACTGACAGCTGGTTGACTAAAAGCTGGAATGCTAGCAGTCACTGGGTGTGGAAAGCTTGCTTAAGAGTGACACTAACCCAGAAGGAAACAGAGCTGAGAGACAGTAGTGAAATGTGAAAGGTTACTTACATCTGGATTCAGTCATACCTAAAATCTAAACCTTTGTTTCTTGTTCCAGATTGTTCTCTTTGTTGGCTCTGTCAGTTTAAACAAGGCCTTGTCACTTTAAACAGTGATTACAGGTAGATAAGATCATAACTGGAGGTAAAGCGTTTTGTGTGGGCATAAGTGGAGACCTAGGCCCCAGCTCATGGAACTCAGATATGGTATAGGTAATCATCCCCTAACTCATTCTCTCATGCCTTTAGTCAATAGCTGGTATCTATAATACAAAAGATACCTGAAGATATATCACTTCGTTCTAATCCTTTGCCTACCTCCACCAAACTGTCCTAAATCTCACCATTCAGGTAGAGGCCCCCCCAGCTGAGAACTTCATCCTGGGAGTAAGCATTCTAACCCAAGTTCATAGGTTCTTCACATTAGTGAAGACTTTGTAGTGGTAGTAGGTGTTAAATTAGGTGATACTAGGCTAAATAATCCTAAAACATCATGATTTAACACACATTTAATTCTTATCTCTGAAAAGTCCACTGTGTATCCAGGTGTTCTGGAGCAATTATCCCTCAGACAATGGTTCAGCGATTCAGGCTGCTCTGCTCCTGAGAATCCACCATCTCAACACATCCTCCTCAGTAACCACAACAAGGAAAACATATACTCACATGGGGCTCTCACCCTCACACTCCTGAACTTTGGCCCAGACACAACCAGTGCCAATGAATAGAAAGTCATCCCAAGGCCCTACCCGACTGCAGGGTCTAAGAAGTGTGTCTTTCATGTGCCTAGAAAGAGAACAAATGTCTTCTCCCTAGTGATGTGTACTACAGCAGGTACAGCAATGAAACGTGACTGCAAAAGGGCAAGTAAGTGAGAACATGAGGCTCATAAAAGAGGTGATACATGTTACTGAGTCCTGCTTTGAGCCCCTTACTGCACAACCATGAGGCAAACGCAACTCAAGGCTGTGCTGCACATCCTGAATTTTAAAATATTGACTGCCTATTGCATTTGGCTATTGCATGTATGAGAAACTCAACTAGGAAGTCTTAACCCCATAGGGGTTTACTTTTCTATCGGGGTAAGACTCTGAAATTCAGGGGAGAAAGTTTAGACTTGGAATGGTGGCTCCCAGGTGTTACACATACCCAAGACTTCTGGACTTTCCGTCCCTCCATTCTCACTCAGCTTGTGCTTTTGTCTTGAAGATCAGCTCATTAGTCTCAGTGCTCTTTGGCTGCTCTACCTGTTAAGAAGAGAGAAGGAGGAAAAAAAAATATAGAATCTACATAGAAAAGTAAAAACTTCCCAGATGGTCCCATCAGACTTCTGCCAAAATCACAGTGGCCAAGAGAATGTTACGTGGCCTCCATCTCCACGGTGGAGTCTGGGAGAAACAGTTTCTAGCTGGGCCTAATTCTGCCTTGAGGAAACTGATTCTACTATCAAATTAAAGTGAAGAATGGGCATTAGGGGGAAATTTTACAAACAAACTTTAGGCAACTTTCCACAAAAACGTAAATTTCTATTGGGCTTTTTTTGAAAATAGAGATTTGGTAATACAGGTACCATTTTTCTCAAAGGGAAAGTCAGTGGAAGTGAATTTTGGCTCTTAAAGAATATAACCCCATGTGTGTGTGTAGTGTGTGTGTGCATGGGCATGCACGCATGCGTACATGCGTGTTTGTGTACATTTCACTCAGTCTGCCTTACTTTGACCAGCTTAAAGAGTATGTGACCTCGGCTCTCTGATAAGGGTCCATGGATAGAAGGGCTCTATGCTGGGTTCAATGCTCTGCTATCACTAAGTTTTTGAACATGGTTCCTGTATTTCATTCAGGACAGACTCCACAGACTATGTAGCCAATACTGGCCTCACCTTCATATGGACTTTTGGCTGTGGCTTCTGGTGAGGTGGAAAACACATAGACTGAGGACCATAGAGGCTTAGATTGTAAATTCAAGCTCAGAGTCATTAGGCTAAGTTGTCTAACATCCTCTAATCTCCGTTTTCATATGTTTTAAAAGTTAGAAAACCACCTTCTTCACAAGGCTATGGTGCATATTTGATGTGTTTCTAGATATGAAGAAGATTGTCCAGCTCTTCGTACCCAGTGTTTCCATAAGAATCATGGCCAGTATTGATGTGATTCTCATTTCTGTGCTTTTACACATGCCTAAGGACAGAGCCTGACATTCAAAGTGGTTGTCAGGTTGGAGCTAGGACTCTGGGCCCTCCACCCTCATTTAACCAGGAAGTACCTGAGCTCACTGGTTGCCAGGGAAGACACAGAAGAGAGGCTTCTGGAAGCTGGCCCAACAGGATCTCTGGTATATCCTGACCAGGCCAATAAAGCTGTTGGTACATCGATGAGACCTGGACAAGCCTGCCTGTTCAGTGACCTTGAGTGAAAGGACAAGCCAGTAGATCTGCTCCTTGGCAGTGGACAGAGAGTAAAGCAATAGGAACAAGAGTTGCAGTAGGAACCATTAGCACTTGCCAAGGCAAAGCCCACTTTCATCTAAGGGAGAAGTTCAGAAGACAGTTCAAAAGCTTCATTAATACAATGCAACAAGGCACCAGGTGAAAATTGAGCCTCTACTGCCATACTGACTTCATAGGGGGCAAAGGTATTTGTTTCTCTTCTCACCACAGAGGGGTGCCAGGCAATTCCCTTTACCATTAGAAAAATGTTGCAATCCTGAGTCTTCAGTGATGTGCTTGAATCCCCTGCTTTGCCCCTTCTCCATCTCTCCCTAAAGGTTCCTACTTGTATATTAGAACAAAGCCCTCTAAAACCTGTGGTCTGGAAGCAAATTCACCTGTGGGCTGACAGCAGACATTCTTCCTCACCTGTGCAAAGCCTTAAAGGCTGGACACTGGGCTGGAACAGACTGTCAACTCATTCAGCCTGTGTTGCAAATTAAGTGTAACACATGTGGTTTTGCTCCTTGGCATGCAGTGCAAGAAATAGAAGGACTAATGTCTATTTTCTCCTGAATACTTGAATCTGTCTCGTTTGCTTCCTTCCTACCTATTCCCACACCAGCTGCTGTTGGTGGGCTATAAACCTCTACAGAGAGAACTTGTGGGCCTCTCTCTGCCCTAGGAATCTATAGAAACCCTGGTTGCCAACACATCCCATACTTCAAATGTCTTCAGTCCCTGAGACTGCCAATTTCTGAGCTCCCTACCCATTCATGGCCTGTGAGGTTGACTCCAAGGATATAGCTCCACACCAAGCCTGGCCTAGGGCCTTTAGCCCTCCCTGAATTTGAGGAACCAAATGTCTAGGAAGCTTCCTAAGATGAACAGCTTAGAGCTTACCCCTCTCTAACATCCCAGGATATGTGGAGGGCATCACAGGTTTCCATCGGCCACTCTCAAATCCCTCAAAGTCTCTGACCCCTTACTATCCTCAGGGAGACTCACTGTCCCTAACTTCAATTGAGCCACTTCCTTCCTCTCTTGAAGAGCCTCTCAATGGTAGAGGTAGCTGTAGAAGGGAAAGAGCACAGGGCAAACTCTTAGGTGCTGAAATATTCTGCACCTCCATCTGGGTGGTGGTCATACAGTCACAAAGCATATAAACCTGAGATGCAGCGAGCAGCATGCCCAGCTTCACGTACCAGACACACGTTACTGTGTATGATATTCTTATTCCTCAATTTAAAAATATGATCCCCCCAGAAAAAAATAATTGTCATATATTAAACTTGGTGAACAACTAACATATTGTTAGAGGAAAGACAGATGCAAATGGTGGGAACACGAGGTTAAGAGAATAATTCTATAAAATGAGCCTACTGTGTTGACCCCACATGCTTTCTTTTCCAAAAAGCAGTTTACTTGCCGCCCTGCCTGGCCTAAGTAAACAGGTGATGTCAGGTTCCTCAGCGAACTATTTGTTGTCTGCAGTAGGAATACAGACCACAAATAATGTCCAGAAGAGGAACCTGTTACCGGAAGCGGAAGACTTCTGTGACTGGATCCTAAGAATGTTTGGTTAAGAATCCAGTTAAATGCGGTATATACCATGTAGTTCTACTCAGCAATTGGAAACAATGAAATTGCAGCCTTTGAAGGTAAATGGATGGTGATGGAAGAAATCAGGTTGAGCAAAGTCAGCCAAACCCAGAGAGTCAAGGGTCCAATGTCTTTACTCATCTGTGGAGGCTGGAGCTAGACCCAGGCCTGTGTGAAAGGTAGTTAATCTCATATATTAGACCAACAAAAGCATAGTAACACATAGTCTAGGGCAATCATAGATATGTAGTGGGGGGAGTGGGGGACAAGTGGGGGAGGGGAGAGGAAGGAAGTATAAGGAAGGATCTAGGGAGTAATTCTGGTTTTAGTGTATATGTACATTATATTGTTACTTTAAATGCATTTATGATTGTGCAATAATTCAATTCCTTAATAAAATATATTTTAGAAAAAGGAATCCAGTTAAAGGCTGGAACGGTAGCTCAGCAATTACAGTGCTGGTAGAGAACAATTGACAGGGCATACCCAGGGCCTTCAAATGCAAATGACCCTGAGGCTCACCTGTGGGAGCAACTCCTTTGTCCCTGAGGTGGGGAAAACTAAGAAGTGGGGTGGACTCAGATGGGAACTTGGAAAGAATTGCAACCGTCTTGCATAGATTTAACCAATAATTTTATGCTTAATTTCAATGCCTGTTTTGCATAGATTTCAACCAAAGATGTGATGCATTTCTCAATGCCTGCTTTGCATGAATGTTAATTAAGCTCACACCCCTAATCAATATAGCCCTGGGCCTAACCTCCACTGGACAGTGTCCTGCTTTCAGGTACCCCTCCACCCTGCGGAGTCTGCTCTCCTTCCTTAAATAGATTCTACTCCTTTTTACTCCTCCTTCTGTGGTTGACCATGGATTTTATTCTTCAAATTCCTGAGACAAGAACCCAGAAGATTGGTGCCAAATTTCCAGGGTAAATTTCCATATCAAGAGCTGCAAAACCCAGCTTTTAGCTGGAGATCTGCTAACACTATTTCGGCCTCAGACACCTGCAGCCAGCCCAAATTCCCAGTTTTAGGTGGGAATAGCTGCAAACACTAGAAGTGGGCTATTTTGGCTGCTGGAGTCTGTAGTGGCCCAGACTCCATTTGCCAGTGGGAGCAGAGAATCCAGCCTCATCTCAAAAAATGCTTACCGGTGTCAGTCAAAAGTCTAGAGGTGGACCTGGGTGGGACTCTCTAGAAAGTTCTCTGGGATACCCAATAAAACTGGTGTGCAGGAGAGGCACATTGTCCCTCTCCTTTCTGAAAGGACACACTCTCTCCCTTGAAAACGCGCCCTTTCCCTTTTCCCATCCCTTCAACAAACTCATACCTGTTACTCTGAGCAACACATCAGAAATCTTTCTGACTTGATCTCAAGAATCTGGGTTTGAAGGGGGTCTTCGCACTGCCTCAGTCTCCCAAAAGGCCCCAGCTCTATAACAATATGGCCCTACAAAGTGGCAGCTTCATGGACTCAGTCTAATATTTTTGGCTGGATCTACAAACATGTACTTTTAAATTTTTCCAATCTTAAAAAAAAAAGATTTTCCATAAAATTTTGAATGGCTCTAGCCATTAAGTCGAAAGGGCACCTGATCTCCAGTGGTAGGCATTTGAATTTGTAACCTCTTATTCAGGCATTCAAATGCAAAACACAAAGGCACAATTGGCTCCCCAAAAGGTGTTAGGCTGGGCTGTGGGGAGACAGAGAAGGCTGTTGTAACGAAGATAATTAGTTTTTCTGTCAGGGTTTCCTTCTACATAAAATAAAACAAAGACATGAAAATAAAAATGTGTATATATCATATATGTGTGCATGTGTGAATATTAATCTACGTGTGTATCTACCCATGAATCCATACATACTTTTCCCTTTCTTTTACTTAAATCTTCACCCACTAGTGCCTGTTTGATGAGTTTTTTCTCCTCTCTTGTACTGTGCTATTAATTTCTGGCAGCAATTTACAAATGCCCCACTACTCCAAGAACCATTGAAATCACAGTTGGGAACCTCAATAATTTCACCAAGGCAGAAGCTATTAAATGCAAACATTGGCAAAAGTTTTTAACAAAGCAGAAAATCATGAAAAATGCCAAGGTAAGCTCATTGCTACTGCAGATTTAATTCGTCCTTTTCTTAAAAGCTAGAAATTCCCTCTCTTGCCCAGCAGGACCTGAACAAGCCTAAAATGAGGGCCATGTGAGGCCACATCAGGCTGATTCCTCCTCCACCCCAAAACCCAGCATGGCAGAGAAATAAGCAGCCCTGAGGGTACAGGAAATGGAAATGCCCCCCTAATTTTTATCATCCCATTCTAAGTTCAGGACAAAAATGGATAGAACAATAGTTAACCCCACAGCCTGCAGCTTCCATTGTTGATAACCATGAAAACAAAACTGCCTTATATAATGTCTTTACTGTGCTTTTCAAAATCATTTCCTCATTGGGTGTTCATTGAAACTCTAAGATAAGGAGAAAACTATCCTTAAATTTTGAGTATTAAGGGCCTCTGGAAAGGAAGGGCTCAAGATCTGTCAAGAACTTGACATCGGATCTAAGATAAGAATGGCACGGGTTGCGGGGGTGGTCCAGAGCTCTAATCCAAGCCTTCTACCTCTTCCTTCTAAACCAGTGACATGTTCCAGCATTTGGTGTGGCCAATGCCTCAACTCACTCACTGCTGGCTCACTCTTTGCAGTCTTTGGATGTGCTTGCTCACCCAAACTGACCTCTAGGGACTGAGTTGGTCAATGACAATTAGATTTGGACCAATCCTGAACACAGTGCACTTCACATCATTTAGGGGGCTGGCAAAAAACCTACTGCTAGGGGTTGGGGATTAGTTCAGTGGCAGAGCGCTTGCCTAGCACACGCAAGGCCCATGTTGGGTCCTCAGCACTGAAAAAAAAAAAAGAGAAACCTACTGCTATTCAGATGATGTAACGGAGCAGATTTCAATACAACAGGTGTAGATGAAGTTAAGAAAGAAACAGAGATTGTTACCTCTTTAGTGGAGGTAGCTAGGATAAAAAGACATTATTCACCCAAGGCCTGAAGGGACAAGTGGAAGAAAGAGTGTTATTGGGGTCTGGTAAGTTGGAGGCACGGGCCAGCCTGTTAGCGACATGAAACAAAAACATGGAGAAAACAGGGAAGCAATACCCTGGTCTCTCTCCTGATACCCACCAAGCTTCCTGATGTGGTGTTGGCTAACCCCTACCAGAAGCCAGATAAAATTAACAGGGGTCGTCCCTTGGGCACCAAACAGGGTGCAGAGTGACTGTCGGCGGGGAGGGGAAGGATGGGGAAAGAAAATAACTCACTTTATTTTCAAAGTTTCTGTAAACCTGGATAGTATCTATTTAATAGTGTTCTTCTGAGGACAAAAACTAATATACCTGAAGTACACAGCTTAAACCTATCAAAAAACAAACAAACACACAAAACTTCTCAATATCCTGGTCTATGCTTCCCTTAAAAATTGATATTTTATTCCCAATGTGATGTAATTGTGAGACAGTTTTAGGAGAGATAGTAAAATGGCTAGGTAGTCAGGACCAAGGGCCCCATTCAACCACACCTAGAAGCTGGCCAGTAGAGAAGATTAACAGATATGCTCAGGATCTTCACATGCAAATGACCATGAGGCTCACCTGTGGGAACAACAGCTTTGTCCCAGAGAGCAGGAAACTAAGCAGTAGGGGTGGACTCAGATGGGAACTTGGAAAGAATTGCTACCTGTTTTGCACCGATTTTAACCAATGACTTTGGTGCTTAGTTTCAATGCCGTTTTGCATATATTTCAACCAATGATGTAGATGCATTTCTCAATGCCTGCTTTGCATGAATGTTAATTATGCTCATACCCCAAATCAATATAACCCCTGGCCTAAACTCCATTAGATAGTGTCCTGTTTCTAGGTACCCTTCCTCCTTATCAAGTCTGCTCTCCTTCCTTAAGTAAATCCTACTCCTTTTTACTCCTCCTTCCATGGTTGTCCATAGATTTTACCTTCTAATTCGTGAGACAAGAACCCAGAAAATTGATGCCGAATTCCAGGGGTGAATTTCCATATCAAGAGGTGCAACACCCAGCTTTTAGCTGGGGAGCTGCTAACACTATTTCAGCCTCATAAACCTACAGCCAGCCCAAATTCCCAGTTTTAGCTGGGAATAGCTGCAAATGCAAGAAGCGAGGTACTGGAATGTGTAGTCAGCCCAGAATCCATTTGCCAGTGGGAGCAGAGAATCCGGCCTCATCTCAAAAACCCCCCTATCAATTGGAAACATCTGCAAGGGTTATTCTAGCTTCCTAGGCTCCATCCTCCACAAAAGGATGGAATTCTGTCTCGAACACAACACTCCTGAAAAGTGCCTCTCTGGACTATGTTTGATTTCTTTTAATGAGGATGGACTAAGTAACCATATCCTCTTGTTCCTTCTATTAACAATAAAAAGTCACTAAAAACTCAGAAAGTTAATTTTTCTTCTTTTTCTATTCTTTCTTTCTTTTTGGGGGAGAGGGTATTGGGGATTGAACCCAAGGGTGCTCTACTACTGAACTATATCCTAGCCCTTTTTAAATAAAAAAAAACAAGTTGCCCAGACTTAACTCAAATGTATGATCCTCCTGCCTCAGCTTCCTGAGCAGCTAGAATTACAGGCATGTGCCACACTCCTGGTTTAAAAAAAAATTGTTTTTATTATGGAGACAAAGTAGCTCCCTATACTTAGGTTCCAAGTCACAAAGAAGGGTCTGTTTCTTCGTTCACAGTAACCATGCATATCTGGAAAGGTGTTCAGGTTAGATCTATCCCTCACAAAAGGGATGAAAAATTTTTAAAAGCTTTTATAAAAAGTTGATTAATGCATATTAAATGGACAAATTTCTAAGAGAAACAACTGTGAAAGCTTATTTGAAGAGGAAATAGATAAGCTGAAATTAAATCCATAGTTTAAAATCTCATTACAGGGGGCTGGAGTGGTGGCTCAGTGGTTATGGCACTTGCCTCTCATAACCTAAGCACCACGTACACAACGAAGTGTCAGAGCACCAAAAGCCAAATGAAAACCTAAATAAAATTGATTCTCTCTTTCCCTCTCTCTCTCACTTTCTCTCTCTCTCTCTCTCTCTTTAAGAAAAAAAAATCTTATTACAGAGGAAACTGTAGGCCTAATTGCTTCACAGTTTCACTCGTAAATTCAAATACATAAGAATGAAACCAAGTCAATTCTACAAATTTATTTCCAAAAATAGAAGAGTAGGAAATGTTAACTAATCTTATGAGGCCAGCATTTCCCTGATAACAGAATTTAAAAAGGACATTTCAAGAAAAGAAAACTACAGATCAATATCTCTCATGAGTATTGAAGTGAACATTAACACAATTACAGAAATTGAATCAAGTAATGTATTTTAAAAGACAATAAAACATGATTATGATTTTGTGATATAATAAGAAATAAATATGTATTGGACATAGTATACACAGCAGAAAATAGGGCTGCTTCAGTAGATCAATAAAAATAATCCAAACAGAGTCACGGAGAGAAAAAGAATGAAAGAGGAATAAAAGCTAATTAAGGCATTTGTAACCAGCACAAAAATATCAAAAGATACAAAATACTTGCAAATGGAGTTCCAGAAGGAAAAAAGAGATAGAATAGAGAAGGAAAGCTATTTGAAGAAATAATGAGCAAAGTTTTGCAAATTTGGTGGCCTATCTCAACCCACAGATCAAAGAAACTCAACACAGCTCAAGAAAGGTGCAAGTAAAAAAAAAAATCGCAAAAAAGCTCTTCATTTTCCAACTCTGGGCAGGCAAATGTAGTCACAGAAAATAGTGACCTTACACATAGGGTGGGAAATGACAAGAATAATGACTGATATCAGAAATAATGGAAACCAAAAAGCATCTTTAAGTTCTGAAGGAGAAAAAAATTAAAAACTTTCAACCAAGAATTCTGTATTCAGCAAAAACATCCTTCAGAAATAAACACAAAATACACTTTCAGAGTCATAAAAACTGAGAAAATCCCTTGCCACCAAGCCTGGGCTACAAAACCTGCAAAGGGAATTCTCTAGGCTGAAAGGAAATGACACCAGATGGAATCTTTGATCTACAGGAAGAAATGATTCTGCCAGAAAAATAAATGAGTGCAGATTTGGTTTTTGTGTGGGGAGCTGTGTGTGCCTCACTGTGGCTTAGCAGAGTAATGCAAGCAGAGGCTTCTTTGTGGTAGAGTTTAGAACTCTGAAAGGCTGCAGACTGGCCCAGAATTTTGCACTGGATCCTTAGAGCAGCTCTTCAAGGTTGTGATGGCATTTCCTGAAAACATGGTGCAAGCCCTGATATTCGTGAATTTCCCAGGAAGGTAAAAGCATAAACAGAAAAAGTTGTCACAATCACCTGGAGTTAGAGAACTTTATGCTCTGTTTTATTTAATTCTATAAAGGATGATGAATAATTTGCTTTGCAACATGATAAATTAATTGAAATAGATATGATAGCCTGGAGTTGTCACCAAAAGATGCTGATCTTTATACGTCACTATGAATAGCAACTATGGAGGCAATCTGTGAACACTAAGCAAGCCCAACTCTTTGTCTCCAGGTAAAATAGATGCTGTAGAAAAAGAACTTTAAAAGAAATCTAGACTTATAAAACAAAGTGAATTGATGGCAGATATTCAAGAAGTCCAAACCACTAGAACCTCCATTATAACCCATCCAGTAGCTTTACCAAGCAAATTATGGGTTAGTTTCCCACGTTGTCATTTCTCGAGTACCCTGACCTTCGAGGAGATACATTTGCTCCTCTCTACTCAGATTCTCACCTTGACCCCCAGACTTTGTTTTCCCAACTCTTCCTACAAGTCAATATTTCTATTGTTGGAAAGTCACATGGCAAGGGACTCCATGTTTTTCTGAACTTTCAGAAAGCATGAAAGGACATCCTCTGCCCTTGCCCCCAAAATGCTTTTTTCCAAGGGATTTTTCTGGTCTGTTGCATCCTTCTTTGTCAACAATAATAGTATCCTCCAAGAGTTTGTTTTTTGCATGTCTTTTTTTCCTCCCGCGTGCTGGATTTTATCCCACACCTAGCCATCATAAAAATAAAACTGAGTTACCTTTAAGGTTGAATTTCAAAGTTCAAATGACCAACTAGTAAACATCTAGAAACAGAAAGATATAAACTTGTCCTTTATCAAAAGTAAATTTTGTATCATCTCTCATCATAATTCAAGAAATTACTATGAAGTGATCATATTTTTTTGTCCAGATGCATTGTAGAATCATGGTTAAGTTAATTTTTCTTACTTCTGATTTCTGGCCCAGCATGTAGCGAGGTTGAAGTTGTCACTCCATCCTAACAACAAGTAAAAAAGCTAAACAAACTGAAAAATCAATCTTCTTACATCTGTCAGAAAAGAGGTCATGGGGCAAACCACTGCCCCCAAAATTGGAAAGAGAGACAGGTGGATAAAGAGAATCACAACTTACTGGAGCATAAATCCAGAAGCAAAAACCTCTGAGGGAACCAGCGCCAGGTTAGGGAAAACTAAAATGTCATTTACAAATCGCTGGAAGCTCAGCATGGACAAGGCTTCATTTATGTGAGTTTTACCTCTGCGACCTCAACCAGGTTCACACAGAGAAAAATCCAGTTGTGATTCTGGAAGGGGAAAAGGGGAAAGGAGCCATTTTGAAATATGCCAGAGCATTCTATTCCTAACAAGGTCTGCCCTCAAGAGAAACATTTTAACAGAGCCTAAACTATTGAAGATTTTGTTTCTATCTTTTTTTTCTTTCTTTCTTTTTTTCAGAGCCAACCAAGGGAAACGAAAATATTCAACCCCTCAGCATTTCCCATGAGAGAAAAAAAATACTCCAGTCAGTTCTAGGCTTCCACATGGGGGGAAAATCCTAGTGCACCTGAACCAATCCTATCCTACCCAAAGGGTTGGGTACAAAACTGAGGTCTTGTGAAATTCAATCTAGTGGCACAGTCCCTCTGAAAGACTGAGGACTAATCATAGGACTATAGAATGCTTCCCCTCTTCCTCTACATAGTTACTGCCACATTAATAAAGCCCTATTTCCCTCAGTTCATTTTACTTGGTACATTATGCCTCACTATCAAGAGAAAAACTACCAGGCATAGTGAAAATAATTTGAAGAGACAGGGAAAGCATGAGAACCTGACTCATACATGACAGGAATGCTGTGATTAACAGACTGGGAACTTTAAACAATTATTATTAATATGCTAAGGGCTCTAATAGATACAGTTGACAGCCTGCAAGAACATATGGAAAATGTAAGCAGAGAGGTGGAAACCTTAAGAAAGACTTTTTTTAATGCTAGGGATGGGTAATACTGCAAAAGAACTAAAGCCTTTGCTGAGCTTATTGGTAGACTAGACATCACTGAAAGAATCTCTGAGCTTAAACCCAGGTGTTTTCTAGGTGCTTTGGTAGATGAACAGGGAAACAAATTGTGGTAAATACAGACAATGAAGTATTGCTATTCAGTACTAAAAGGAATTAAGCTATCTGAAGAAAGCACAGCGGGAAAGCTCTATGTCACTGACCTAGACAGTGATTTTTTTAAAATATGATCCCAAAACACAGATAAAAAGGATAAATTAGGCAAAAAATGTATACCAAATTAAAACCTCTGCATGGCAAAGGAAACAATAGAATGAAGAGACAACCTATGGAAATGGAAGAAATAAGAGCAAGCCACACGCCTATTTTTATTTATTTTTTCTTAAAGAGAGGGACTGTGAGAAAGAGAAAGAATAAATTTCATTTGGTTTTTCCTGTGGCTTTCATTTCTCGGACACTTTGTTGTGTACATGGGGCTGGGGTTTGAACCCACATACATGCACATGCTAGGCAAGTGCCATAACCTCTGGGCCACTGCTCCAGCCCCCCACCCCATCTTAATAAGAGGTTAATATCCAAAATATATAAGGTACTGAAACAATCCAATAGCATAACAATGACAGCAACAAATAAATACCTATCTAAAACTAGGCAAAGGATCTGGATACATCTTGAAAGAAGACATACAAATGGCCAAGAAGTATATGAAAAAATGTTCAACTGAACTAATCATCAGAGAAATGCAAATTAAAACCACAATGATATATTACTTCCTGCCTGTTAGAATAGCTATTATCAAGAACACAGAAAGAGAAGTATTTGTGAAGATGTGGGAAAAAGGGAACTCTAATACAATACTCATGGGAATGTAAATTAGTGCAGCTATTATGGAAAATACTATGGAAATTCCTCAAAAAATTAAAAATAGAACTACCATGTGATTCAGCAATCCCACTTCTGGATATGTATTCAAAGGAATTGAAATCAGTAGCTTAAAGAGATATTTGCTCTCTCCATTGCAGCAGATTGTCCATTAACGGCTGAACAGATTTTAAAAGTTGGCATATATACACGTACACATGGAAAAGCCTAGAAGACACTATGCTAAGTAAAATAAGCCAGATAAAGAGAGATAAATAGTATATGATCTCACTTATGTATGGAATATTAAAAAAGGCAAGCTCCTAGAAACATAAGAGTAGAATGGTTGGGGGTGGGATTTGGTGGGAGATACAATGGACATAAAAGATTACCTAGATGCAAGAATATGAACTCGCAACTGGACAGGATCCAATGTATAGTGCGATGACTGTAGTTAATAGTAACACATTGTATTTATGAAAGTTTTTGAGAGAGTGAATTTTAAATGTTCTCACAACAAAAAATAAGCATGGAAGGAGATGGATATGTTAATTAGCTTGGTTTAACCATGTCCCAAGATATACATACATCAAAACATCATGCTGTACACTGTAAATACATTTCTCAGCATTTTTATTTGCCCATTATACCTTAATGAAAAAAAAGCAATGAGCTATCAAGTCATGAAAAGACATGGAAGAATTTTCACTTCGTACCACTAAGGGAAAGAACCCAGTTTCAAAAGGCTGCATTCTGAATGAATTCAACTACCTGGCAATCTACAAATGGCAAACAATGGAAATAGTAAAAGGAACATTAGTTGTCAATGATTAGGAGAGTAGAAGAGATGACTAGGCAGCAAACAGGCGACTATTTTAAAGAGAAATGATTCTGTATATTTTACTATGAAGGTAGGATACATTTGTCCAAACTCCTATAAGTATACCACCAAGAGTGAACCCTGTTGTATACTGTGGCCTTTGGTTAATAACAATGTGTCGGTGTAGGTTCAACAACTGCAACCAATGTTCCTCTCTAGTGCAGGATGCTGATTGTGGGGGAGGTTATACATTTGTTGGGGCATGGGATTTTATGGGAATCTGTGTTACTTCTCTTTAATTTTGCTATTAACCTAAAACTGCTCTAAAACATGAGATCTATTTATAAATGCACATTCTAAAACCACAGTGAAAAGCCACTGCAAGTCTGCTAAAATGACCACAATGAAATGGATGTTAGAGAGTACATGAAGAAATCTGCTTCATACATTGATGGTGTATGCAATAGTACAACTACTTAAAAAGCTATTCAGCAATTTCTTAAAATGCTAAACATACATCTATCCTATGACCCAGCAAATATATACTTCCATGTATATCTCCAAAAGAAATGGAAATATGTACTCACAAAAACCTTTTAACAAGAATGTTCATACCATCTTGATTCACAATAACTCAAATTTAAAAGAGTTCAGATATTCTTCAGCAGGTGGATAAATTGACACAATGGAATTCACCTACCAATTATGAGGAATGAACCACTCATGTGCAACAGGAAACTTAAAAATATGTTAAGTGAAAGAAACCAGATGCACACAAAATAAACAGCTATGCGGAGCATGGTAGCACATGCCTGGGAAGCTGAGGCAGGAGGATTCTAAGTTCAAGGCCAGCCTCAGCAACTTAGTGAGGCCCTGTCTCAAAATAAAAAGGGTAAGGGATGTGTCTAAGAGGTTAAGTGCCTCTGGGTTCAATCTCTGTACCAAATAATAATAATAATAAATGTATATGTTTCCCTTTCTATGATTCAACAGTGTACACAAAACAATACAGGAATTGAAAGGGATTGATTGGGAAGATACATAAGAACACATTTTGGATGTACAAAAATATTCTATTTTGATGTACATTTGACTGGTGTGTAAACTGTTCTCAGTTTTAAAATGATGTATTTTCTGGTAATTACTCTTTCCCACCATCACAGATTGGCTTCTGAAACCAGCCACCTGACCCCTCTTGGCACAAGAAATAAGAAAGGGAAGTTCAGGGTTAGGATGCTAAACAGAAACTAACTCTGAGCTGATATTTCTAATATTGAACTCTTGACACAGTGCAAACCAAGAGCAAAATGAAGGAACACTGTATTCTGGCTGAGTAGCTCTCTCTCCTCCTGCTGCACCTAACTCTGTTGAAGACTCTGCCATGGCTGCAGCAAAGGCCAGGGAGCGAAGCCTGGGCATGGCATGAATAAAGCTGCAAAAAGGTGTATCGAAGGCAAAGTTTTTCCACAATATTTTACCATCATTGACAGTGAAGCATGCTTCTTCAGTCTCATGCTGAGGCTCTATGTTCTTCAGAATGATTGAAAGCTCAGCTTTCAAAATCAATAGAAAAAGTGCCATCTTTGATGACCTAAGACAATGCTGTAGAAGGAATATGGGATCATCCATCTTCTTGTTGATGGGGGAAGCCATGCACACCACAGAAAAAGCCCGAGGCTTTAGTGATAGTTACTCGGCTCCTAAAATCTCAACCAAGTGACATGCCACTCAGCAGCCTGTTGCATCTTCAAGCCAGAGGTTGCAACTGATGGGGTTTTGCTGATATGAATTGTTTGACTCATTGAGTTGCCAACACTAAAAAAATGAGGGTTTCACATAGAATTCTACATTTGCAGTTTCTCCAGGAAAATAAGAGTAACAGTGAAATATAGAATATATAATAAAATACAGAATAAATTCCATAGTTAGAAATATATTTAATATATAGAATTATGTTTAAATATAGAATTTGATAAGATGGATAACTCTATGCCTGAATCCCTCACAAGACCTCCTAGCAATGATGGCTATGCCACCTCTGCTTGCTCAGAGCCCCCAACTGTCCCATTTTCCCCCTTCATGAGTTTTTGAACCTGCAGTTCAATGTTTCCTTTAAATTGTAGCCATTGACCTTCTTCACTTCCAAGAGTACAGGAGAAAATTTCCCACTGGCAATAAAACAACATTTCACATAAATTGCGAAATTAAACTGCAGAGCCAATTACTGCCTGAGCTACTCACTCAAGGTTCCTGGGTGCATCCAGGAATAGGTTGTGACCTTGAGAAATCCCCTGATCCTCTCTGGGTCCCAATTTTCTGACCTGTAAGGTACAGAAAGGAACTTAACCATCTTTAAATAGCTCATTCCTCTATGATAATATATCTAACCCTAACTGCCTTGGCACACGGCCCCTCAGCAGCTGGGAGCCTGTTTGTACAAGGTCCGACCTAATTTTCATCCAACACATTCAGAAAAGCACATGCTCATGGCCCAGCTTGAATGTAAACAACCCCTCAGAGCGGTCAGCACTTAAGAATACTGAGCTCCCCGGGGTTGAGGATTTAGCTCAGTGGCAGAGCACTTGCCTAGCACAAGCAGGTCCCTGAGTTCAATCCTCAGCCCTAGGGGGAAAAAAAAGAATACTGAGCTCCTGACATGAAATAAAGAGTGAAGGGAGGGGATGTAGCCTGTGTTCTGTTTGAGTACCTGCCCTTCCTTTTGGTGCACCACAGTCTGCCCTGGGCACCCCCAACGTGGCAGAAAGGAGTCCTAACATCAAAGGCAGATTTTAACATCAAAATCCTCTTGAACCTGGGTATGAAGTTTCCCCAATTGCATTCAGACACACATGCCAAACCCCTTAGCAAAAACGCCAGGGAGATATTTGTAGATAAGCCAGAGATGGTCTTGGAAGGTTGATTTTTCCCAGAAGTATCAAAAGCTAGAATAGGGTCACCATGCCATCTGTACACTTATAGATGGTCCCATTAGTTGCTAAACTTATATCTATTTAAGATCAAATATATATGGCGTTATGTAAAGGTTCTACATATACATGCTATAAATGAACAATTAGCATTTAATTAATGGATTTTGTATGCTAAGTACTTTGCAAATGCATGCTATTGTCTTTAATCCATATAAAGCCTAGATAAGGTGTGAGGAAAACTGAAACTAGGAAAGGTAAGGACAACTGTGCAAGATCATGTAGCCAGGATGAGCCAAAACCTAGCAGCACTGGATTTTTCACATAGGTAGCCTGATCCTGATGCTTTGACTCCACTGCCGCTGCTTTGTGATATTATATCATCCTTCCTCTCATGATGCACAAGAATTAGGAGAGCTCCTTGAGTCTCATTAAATAATCAACAGTTAAACTTTCTGTCTACACAGGGAGAACAGAAGCATTCACAAGCTTCCTTTATTTGACCTGAGGCATCCAGAAGCATCCGTGTCCTTGTCAAGAGTCAGTTACAATTAGAGGGAAAGCTAAGAAATTGTGTATTCAGAGCACTATGCAATATCTCCACCCTGTGCCTTCAAGCCCAATGTGTCATGGATTCCATAAACCCCTTGGACACTTAAGGACTTATATACACAGAACTTTTTTTTTTTTAAGAGAGGGACAGTGAGAGAGACAGAGAAAGAGAGAAACGACTTTATTTAGGTTTTCACATGGCCTTGGTTGCTCCAACACTTAGTTGTGTATGTGGTGCTGGGCTTTGAACCAGGGTCCTCGTGCTTGCCAGGCAAACGCCGAAACCACTGAGGCACCACTCCAGCCCTACACAGAACTTTTTTACCTATCTTTTTTGAAAGAGCAAGAAACACAGAGAGAGAGAGAGAGGAGATTTTTTTTCTTCTGGTTTTTGTTTTTCCTCCACTTAGTTGTGTATGTGTGGACTGTCTTCAGCCTTCTCTAGCACTCCATTAGCCTTCTCTAGCACTCCTCCCATCCATCCTACTATACTTTCTCTCTAGATGCTCCCTGGTCCTCTGGTCTGTGCTCTTTTACTCCTTGAGCTCCTGATTTGGGCTTGCACCAGAATCCCCAGGTTGTACTTCCGTTTCTACCCTCGCTTCTGCTCCCCTAGTTCCAGCTCTGTTTCTTCCCACCAGACTATAAAATGGCTTTTTGATCACTCTACCTGTGCCCTCTTCCAGAGTGCCTAGTCTCAGTGGTGCTATGGCTTGCCCACATGGATTGTTTCCTCAGATGCTGTCACTGACAAGTGGTTTTTCAGTGTCATTAGCAAAGCCCAACCTGGTGAGCTGGGCATCTGAGAGCACTGGGGCAGGACCTGAGCTCTGATGCCTTAGCACCCTGCCTGCCAATGGCTCTGGAACACTCTCTCCAAGTCATAGAGTGTTTCTCACATGTCCATGGTCACACAGTAAGCTCCTGCTACTGGTTTCTCCAAAATGGTACTCTCTTGGAGTAACCAGGCCATGTACCCACCACTGTTGGTTTTTGCAGCTAAGGCAACCCCACACAGAGTAGCTTCTGCACCACCCTTACAGACCACAAAGAGTATCTATATCATATTGAGAGGCCTGACTAGCCTGTCTTGCACTGACACATGTGACAAACAAGGAAAAACTAAGTTCAATTCAGGAGGAAAGAGAAATAGGAGGTGAGAGGTACGTGAGCTCAGTAATTCACCCAGAGTCCAGAACACATATACAGAGGTAAGTGAGAAAACTGCTGGTCAATATTCCCCCCAAGACTTCATAAGGATCATGGGAGAACTTTTTTACTGACTTTCTTATGACAGGTACTTGAATCAAATTTTACTTAACTCCTTTTCCCCTACATATTAAATCTGGACTTCACATTCAGTTCTGCGGTTTCAGCTTCCACTTAGTATAGAAAGATTTACATGTCAATCAATATTGAACTAGTTTTAAGCAATGTCAGAGATTGAGCTACATGAGGTGGAGGGGTCTCTTTCATGTTTCATTCATTCCAGCCTATTCACACATGTGTACACACACAGACACACACACACACAGTACAAAGCCTTGCTTCTAGCCAAAGTTCAGCTAGAGCTTGTAGAAGGATATAGCCTTGGGAATGTCATCCCTGTCAGGGTAACAGGGTCACATTTCTTTAATGTGGGCTTGTTAGTAACAGCCAGATTCTGAGCTTTTTCTGGAGAAAGAGGTATGAAAAGTCAGTGATAAACAGGTATAGCCTGCTTTGCTGAAGCACCCAAATCAGTGCTTTTCCCTGACATACACAAAATTACAAAACCCTCACACCCACACCTGTGCACTTGCCAGCACAACACAGGGGCTTCTTCTTGCCATATAATGCCAACTAATTAATATTCAAATACTTCAAAAAGATAGGTGCATAGCCACAGGCAGGCGCACCATGTATTTTCTTTCTTTCTTCCTTTTCTTTTTGTACCAGGGATTGAACTCAGAAGCACTTAACCACTTAGCCACATTCCCAGCCTTTTTTAATTACTTTTTTTTTTTTAACTTGAGACAGGATCTTGCTAAGTTGCTGAGGCTGGCATTGAACTTGCGATCTTCCTGTCTCAGCCTCCTGAGCTGCTGGGATTTCAGGTATGAGCCACCACCTGGCACACTATGTATTTTCAAAGCAGGTGTGTACGTGTGTGTGTGTGTGTGTGTGTGTGTGTGTGTGTATGCATGCACACAGACACCTTCATACTGTCAATGACCTAGCTGGCTAACTACTAGTATAGAGAACTTAGCCAGGAACAGACTCAATAAACATGGTAAAAGCTAGCGTTTTGCACATGAATTATTAGGGTTGGATTCTATCAAACAGAATCTTAGAAGTCACCATGATTAAATGTGTCAATGGTAGAAAGATCAGAGATAAAATTCTGGTTCTGCTGTGTGTCCATTAATCAGTTGGCCTCCCTCTTAGTCTATTCCTCTTTTGCAGTTGGGGCTAACAAATGTTGTCTCATAACTTATTATTGAGATTAAATACTGATACAGTTCATGTAAAACACTTTAGGTTTCTCATAATGTTACTTAAATTCTATTAATTGAATGTTTCAGGAATGATGAGCCATTACAGAGCTAAACGATTTCATAGAAAAAGGTGGTGAAATGTATCAGAATAGAGGGGCCGAGCATATATCTTGAAGTGAGATGTCTTTTTTTTTTAAGAGAGGGAGAGAGAGAGAGAGGAGACAGAGAGAAAGGCAGAATCAATTTTATTTAGTTTTCCATATGGCTTTCTTTGCTCCGAGACTTCGTTTTATGTGGGGTGTTGGGGTTTGAACTCGCGTACTCTCACATGCCAGGAAAGCGCTGTAACTGCTGAGCCATCGCTCCAGCCTCGTCTTTTGGGGTTTTGTCTTGATATGTGCCTTTACTCATATTACAAAGCTGGGGAAATGATGGCAGGACTTGCAAATGGCTTTACAAAATTTCTTCCTCAAAATGGCATGTGTCATTTCCATTCATATTTCACAAGTCTACTGCTACACCTGACAGCCCATTCTCCAAAGTTCCAAGGTGTTCCAGGATAGGCTCCAGGTTGTGAGGCTCCTGAAATTAAATTATGTGGAGAAGATGGGTTGTTAGGGAGGAGGGCTGATTTCAGCAAAGATATGGCTAATGCTGAAAGTTCCTGTAGATATCATCCCTCATGTGGCTGTGCTTAGGGGACCACTAAGTTGATAGTGTGATATAAGACAAAGCATTCTTTGATTCTCAAATCATTCCTTTGTTTAAGTACTTTTTCTGTTGCTAATTTTCTCTTCCACTGTTATTCAGTCTAACTTAGCCAGATCTTCCTTTAGCAATGAGTTTGTGTGGGATATGAACAGCTCTCTCACATCACTTTCATTCACTTCATGAAAATTTTCTCCAAGATCTATCTTACTTAAGACTGTTTGCATTTTAGTCAAAGCTTTACAAGAGCCAACAAGGAGAAGAAACTTAAGTAGAAAAACCTTGGCATGACAAGCAAGGATAGAGACCGAACAGTGTTAAAAGAAGGAGGGAAAAGAAGTTTCAGTAGTGACTAATTTTGTAAGGGACAGAATATCATTATGTTGTGGCTTTTCAAATGATAAATTGTTAGATAATGACTTTCCTCCTATACTAAATGATACTTACTCTTAATAGAATATACAGAATTTTCAGTAAATTTTTATCTTTCAGAGTGCTGTCTTTATCCCTGGAGTTGATGAAGCTGGTCAGACTAATGATATTTATGAAGTACTTACATAATGCTTGGCACATTTTAAATGTTTAAAATGTGTCACAGTTCTCATGTATTATTTGTCTGAATCCAGAAATGCAAAGTTGGTCTGAAGGGAGCCTGGTAAAAGACACGGTGACTGCTGTAGTGACCCAGTCCCAGCTTCTAAATAAATCCCGCTCACTTCCAAGCCTTCTTGCTTCCAGGTTAGAAGCCAGGTTCTCTCTCATGCAAGCATCCCAGGAAGGCTGTGGCTGAAAAACTTGCTGTGTCATTTGTTTCTCTAGCATACATCCCATCGAATGCATGTGTCGTTTCTGTAGCATATGGGATGTTCCTGAGCTGCGTGCCTCCTGTCTGCTCTTTCGTTAGTAATTAAGTATGCACAGCTACAGATGTGTTGCGGGAAGATATCATCCACGTCTTGACAAAGAACTAAAATTATTCATATAATTTATCATCCCAGCCATCTTGAATGCTAACGAGAACACTCTTTGATTAGAATTGTCAAGAAGCATTTGCACCCATGTCCTATCAGGCAGCATTTCCTCTGCCAGATGCTGCCTTTCATACTAACTCTGGTGCTTTCTTCTTTTACAGTCTCCAGGGCCTTACAGAAATGAAATGCAATAAAACAAGAACACCTCCCCTCCTCCTTCTCTCTGATGAGCAGCTTTCCAAAGGGCTTTGAGGTTTTCTATTTCTGTTTTTTTTTTTTTTTAATGGATAGGTGAGGGGTTTTGTTATGTTAGTTTTTTCTTTAAAGCCTCCATGGGCTCTGTAACACCAAACGGTACCTATCCTCCCAACATCAGAGACCAGGAAGAGGTACTGTTTTAGTCAGGTTTCTCTTAGCTGTGATTAAAGGACCTGACAAGAACAATTTTAAGGAGCAAAAGTTCATTTTGAGGGCTCACCATTTCAGAGGTCTCAGTTCATAGAAGGCCAGGTCCATTCCTCGGGGCTTGAGGTGAGGCAGAACCTCATGGCCAAATAGTGTGGCCAAGGGAAGTGGCTCAGGGCATTGCCAGGAAGCAGAGAGAGAACCACCACACCAGATACAAAATATATGCCCCAAAGGCACAACCCAATGACCAACCTCATCTAGACACATCCTACCTGCCTTCATTTACCACTCAGTTAATCCCTACCTGAGGATTAACTCACAGATTGAGTTAAAACTCTCATAACCCAATCATTTATCCTCTGAGCTTTCCTGCATTGCCTCTCACACAGGAGATTTTGGGGGACATCAAACATCCAAACCGTAGCAGGTACACAGATGAAGATTATTTTCTTCAGAAGGAATATGGAAACCACTGGTCATTTGACCCAGACTTAGTTGAATGTAGCCCTGCTTTTGAGAACTGGCTTACCTGGGATTTAGCTTAGCTCAAAGGATATATTCTCACATCTCATTTGTTGAGGGAGTGGCAGATTTAAGAATCTATGTTCTGATATGAAAAATATCTCACTGCCATCTCCAGTGTTAATTGTTAATCCCTCCTCCTACCCTATCTTAGTCCATTTTCTGTTGCTAATAAAATGATACAACAGAGTAGGCAAATTATAAAGAAAAGATGTTTATTTTAGCTCATGGTTCTGGTCCAAGGCTGAAGGGTTGCATCTGCTGATGGCCTCTTGATGGCAGAGTCCCAAGGCAGTGAAGGGCATCTCATGGTGAGAGTCAGGGAGGGCAAGAGAGATCCAGCCAAACTGGCTTTTATAACATCCATTCTTGAGATAACCCATCAGTCCATTAATCCACTAATTGCATGAATGGATTAATGTATTCATGAGGGCAAAGCCCTAATCTCTTCCTAAAGGTTACAACTTGTTAGATCTCTTAATATCTCATAATAGGGATTAAAGTTCAATAAGAGTTTTGGAGAAGACAAACAATATTCAAATTACAATACACCATTAGAGATAATATCAGTGTTTCTTTAAGAAAGAGGTTGTCTATTGTTTTGTGGGTTTTCCAAGCCATCTATAAATCTGCCCCAACAGTAACTTTTAATCCATAAAGATAAGTAGGGTTTTAATGCTGTAGTTTGTCACCATATTCTATGTTTATAAATTAATCAAGTTGTTGTATTGATCTGAAAATACATTAAGCACAAATTCATCTAATTATCCTTGGGCTTAAGGCTTGGTCAGAGAGTTCTGATGCTGAATTCTGCTATAAGAGAACTCTGTGGGCTCCTGTCCTTAGCACTACATGTGAGCTACACATGGGGTGACCTGGATAGGCTTGAGAAAATTTGCCTTCAGAAGTGTTCCAGGACTTCTGAAAGAGGCTAGGTAGAACTGAATGCTCTCATGGGAAGCAGTTTCTCCCTATAGGCCTGTATCATAATTGTATCAAAGCCAACTTTCTCCACAATTGTATTCACCAGGAGGGAATGCTTACATCAATTTCACTTGAATTCTGCTTTCAGAGACTTCTCACATGCACCTGTTCACCAATGCACCCAGAGCACTCAGGGGATAACGTCATTGCAAAGGTGGAAAGGCTGGGACTGAAAAGGGAAACAAAAAACTCTTAATTTCTTGTTTATCTTTCCCACCTGTACATCTAGAGACAATGGCATCAGAACTTACATCAGACTTGCTGGATGATTCTGAGAATTCAATTAACTCTGAAATTCTCAGACAGACCACTGCTTGTCCATGGGGTAGCTGCTTTTAGGCATTTCAGTCCCATAGTCACTGAGGTCCAGATGTTGAACCAACACTTTAGCAAATAGAAAGAACAGGATCCTACCATAACAATAACCATTTAAGGATGCCATGAAAATCTGCCTCATGGAGAGAAGAAGTGCAAAATGTGTGTGTAGAGGAGAAGTGAAAGGGGAGAGGGGCAATATGCTTTACCAAGTTAGAAAAATGCAGACAAATAAGTTCACTGAGCCCATGGATGAGTCTTGCCTAGAAGAAAGTTGTAAGTTCAGATATAATACATGTTTAAAGTTAAAATACAAACTTCTCATCAAGACTCCATAAAGCAAGTCAAAACACAAAGTCATCGACTTCAAAAAAATATTTACCTCTAATTAACAAAGGATTAGTATACTATGAAAATAAAGAATGCTCACAAATAAACAAGAAACAAGATAAAAACAAGAAAATGTTGTTCAATGACTAAACAGTCAGGTTTGTGGAATATGAAACAGTAAAGATCCAAAAACAAACCTGGGCATCCCAGCAAATTTGGAATTCAAGGCAGGAAGATCATAAGTTTAAGGCTGGCCTTAGCAACTTAGCAAGATGCTATAAAATTTTTCTCTAATGTTTTTGATAAAGGGCTGGGACATAGATCAATGATAGATCACACCTGGTTTCAATCCTCAGTACCATAAAAAAAAAATCCATAAGTGAACAGAAAGTGCTTAATCCAATGGGGGGTTAAGAAAATATAATGAAAGACAATTTTACTCCTACCAAACCAGATAGGCAATAATGTAAAATCTGATAATTCCAAATGCATGTGTATAAGCAGAGAAATAAGTTCTTATGCACTGATGGTGGAATGATATATTGATATAGACTTCTTTCCTCTTGGAAAACCAATTGTTCCTATCTTATAAACTAAAAATGCACTTACCCTCTAATCTAGCCTATCTGCTCTTAAAGTAGCATACCCAAGACAGGGAGTTCTTAATAGGATCATGACCATACCATAGAGGAAATTTTGGAAACTTGTAAATGTCACAGGGAATGAGGAGGACTGCTGGCAATTTAGTAAGTAGAGGAAAGAATGCCCAATATCCTACACAAAAGTAAATTAGCTTGCATCCCACAAGATTATATGTGGGACCACATAATATATGCAAGTGAGAATCTGTTTAAACTTATATGATCCTGCAATCTAAATGTAATTCTAACTTTATTTGCAAATAAATAAAGTTATAAACAGCTTTTTCATTAATGTGACCAAAAGACCTGACAAGAACATTTTTTTAGAGCGAGAGAGAGATGGAGAGTGGTAGATAGAATCTATTTTTTTATTTTTTTCAACTGTCCTTTGCTTCTTGGACACTTAGTTGTGTACTATGTGATGCTGGGGTATGAACCTGGGTCCTCACTCGTGCCAGGCAAGTGCTCCAATTGCTTAACCACACTGCTCCAACCCCCTGACAAGAATAATTTCGAGGAGGAAAAGTTTATTTGGGGGCTCTCAGTTTCGGAGGTTTCAGTCCATAGATGGCAACTCCATTCCTCAGGGCCCAAGGCAAGGCAGGACGTCGTAGCAGATGACCAGAGGAAAGGAGTTGGGAACATGGTTCCAGGAACATAGAGAAAATTTCTCTCAACAAGGGACCTACCTCCTCCAGTGACCCCCTACATGTTTAGTTTGCACTCTGTTAATGCCTATCAGGTAAATAATATGCTGAGTGGGTTAAGACTCTCATAACTCTGTCATTTCACCTCTAAGCCATCCTACATTGTATTGTCTCACACAAGAGGTTTTGGGGGGCATCTCATATGTAAACTATAACAAGCATCAAGCTAATTGCTTTCATAGCTTCAAACATATTACATTTTCTAGGAATGCAACCTCCTTCTAAATCAAAGGAGGATTGTTTTTATTGTTATTTTTTATTGGAACTTACTAAAAAATTGATCAACATTTCAGAAAATTAACTCTGTTGGGAATTTTGCGCATGATATTTGGGTTACCAATCAAAACACCTTTGATGGTTTGTATCTGTAACTAGAAGGATCGTAGTAATTCTACATACAAAATGCAAGCATTGTTATCCTGGACTCTGGTGCAATTGTTCCCTAAACTTTACATGTTGATACAATTATTTTCTATTACAAGTTTATTACGTTACTTTTATTTTCTTATATAACATTCAGAACGTTGCATTAATTTCTTGAAATTTTATGAGTAAGAATGTTATAGTATAAGATCTAAGAATTTCAAGATAGTAAAAAGAACATTACAAAATACTTGTCATAAATATTTTTCTCTTTGATGTTAAACCATCATCCTCAGGATATCAATTATATGTGTATCCCAGAAGCCATGCATGCAAGTGTTCTTGGAAGCATGTCTTGTAAAAGAAAAATGACTTAAAAAAAACCCCAAATCTCCTTAATGGAAGATGGGATATATGCAAGCATAAATTTTCATATTAAATATAATATGGAGGGGTTGAAGCAGTTACAGCACTTTCCTGGCATATGCAATGACCCAGGTTCTAATCCCAGCACCACATACACAACTAAGTGTTGGGGAAGCAAAGGCCAGATGAAAAAATAAATAAAAAATTGATTCTCTCTTTCTCTGTCACTCTCTTTCCCTCTCTCTTAAAAAAAGAGACATAACATGGAATTTTACATAGCAATAAAATAAATGAGCAATAACCATATTCATCATGGTCGGTGAGTTTTAAAAACTATAATATGGAAGGAAGCATATTAGAAAATACAAATATATATAGTAGAAATACTTAAATTTCAAAATTGGGCATAACTAAATATTCTATTTAGGAATGATGTATTGTGATAAAACTATAAAGAAAATAAACACAAATTTTAAGGTAATGGTTATCCAGGAGAGTTAACTCTTGAGAGGAAGGGAAATACAGTTGGCTTGGGGGTGCTCTCCTGGGACTTAAACTGAATGGTGGATTTATGTCTCCCTATTTTTAATAGTTCCAACAATAAAAATATATTTGACAGAGCATAAATTTTTTAATCTAAAAACTGAAAAGATTAACTAACTAAAAAACAACAGAACCACCAAATCAGTCTAAGCTTCTATTTAATTGATTGGAATATTTTTAAGCCCATCTTATCTTGTTCTGAGGATCAGCAGAAAGGCAAATAAAACTGCTAGGTACAGTACACACTTCTTATAGATACTAATTCTTGCTGCCTCTCTTGAGATATCCAGTCAGGTAATGATGATGTTGAAGCTGGAATGAGACTCAGCATCCCTGCAACCTCCCAAAGGGCCTACCCACACCTTGAAGTTCAAAGAAGCCAGCGTCTAGGAAGATTCTCAGCAACCTGATGACAGAAAATTTTCCCAGCAAAGGTAGTTGCCCCTGAAGAGATTTTTTTTTTTTAATTTTAAAGAGAGGGAGAGAGAGAAAGAATCAATCTTATTTAGTTTTTCATGTGACTTTTATTGCTCCAACACTTTGTTGTATATATAGTACTGGGGTTTGAACTCATGTTCTTGTGCATGCCAGAGAAGTGCCATAACCACCGAGCCACTGCTCCAGCCCCCCTGAAGAGATTTTTGACAAGCTTCCTGGCCTTCACCTTCTGGTGGCTCACCTGTCCACCTCCATTGCAGCCACTACTACAGGGTCTATGGCAACCACTTAGGCACCCAGGCTGCCAGAGAAGGTAGAGGTTTTTGCAGCAGAACCTAGAATCTCCACCAATCCTTGGGGCTGCAAAATTGAGAGGAAGTTTGGCAAAGCAAGTTTCATTTCATTTGAGGGAGTTAAACTAAATGGAAAGAGGGAGAAGTTACACACTCAGAATAAAAACAAGAGCTGAAAGAGCACCTTCTCTGGGCCAGTCCTTTCCCAGATTCTAGAACATCACATGGAAGACAAGACAATTCTCACCCAAAAAGAACTCACTGGTTACCTGTACTCAAATCTGCCAGTGTAATTTAAGTCCCCAGCAACAGGGGCAGCTGCAATTTGAAAGTGGCTGGTGATACTGAAGGAAGTTTCATTGAAGAAAAGAAACTGAAAGAGAAAAGTAGAAGGCAGCTCCGGCAAATGACAAATCGAAAGTTTAGACACTGAGAGCAGAATAAAGCTCATGTTTGGTCCTGGAAAGGTGTCTTGGTAGAGGTGGGACTTGAAAGGCATTACAGGCATTGCATGAATGCAAAGGGACAGTGGATGGGGGGCAAATGGTGAAACAATGACTGAGATGGGAAAGTGTGAAAAGCTACCAGATGAAGGGGGCAGATTGCTGCATCAAGAAAGTAGTAGCTGCTAAAAGTCCAACACCAACAAAAACCAAGTCACGGTGGACTTGACTTTGAGTCAATTAAAGATCGTAGGTATCTTTTCAGACTACGTAGTGTTGTAACAGGCATTTCGGTGCTTTCTTGCTGGGCCCAGTTCATATTAAAATTACATCTGGGGTGGGTAGATCTTGTTCATGGTCAGTATCCAACCTCAAGAACCTGCTCAGTTTCTGTACTTTTTTTGTCCTTGGTCTTTCTCCAAATTTGTGCTGCTCCCTCAGCAGTTCAGAAGTGTAGGAAAGTTCTCAACCCTGGGAGATATGTATGCCTAGCCCTCTCTCCTTCAGAGCAAGACAAATACTAGGAACAGAATAGGCCTGTCCATGATTGAGCCCCAGTTTCCCAAGTGATCAGCTTCAGAACTCAAGGAAGATTTTATCAGAGTTCCTATCTCTCTGACTTGTTCCCTTGCTTCTGCTTCCTGGTCCTATCTTCCACCATGCATTAAAAAATAAAAAATTAATACATATATCTTAAACACATTTGAGGAAAGGAGGCTCCGTTAGACTTGAGAAAATAATGATGGGCCCATAAGAATAGGAGTGACAAGCAGAGATCTCCAAAGCAATGTAGCCTGAACAGAATGGGGATGTGGAAAGAGGGAAGGAGAGAGAGAGAGAGAGAGAGAGAGAGACCTTAGAACAAGTTGAAGTCCTGGGAGTTTTCTAGAGGATTTAGAGGATTGGGTAGGAGTATGGCCCTGGATAAGACTGCATGACCTCCCAAGAGGGGCAGCAGTGTGGGCACCTGGTAGTCCCTGCAGGTTGAAGGTACTGGTTCTGTCTGTGTGGTGCTGTAGCCTGGCCCCTGAAACTGTTCCTACCCAAGTGGACTCCCTCATTCTGCCTCTGTGCATTCCCCTACCTCTTTCATCTTTGTCTTTCTTTTTTTTTTTTTAAAGAAAGAGGGACAGTGAGAGAGACAGAGAAAGAGAGAAACAACTTTATTTAGTTTTTCACATGGCCTTAGTCGCTCCAACACTCAGTTGTGTACGTGGTGCTGGGGCTTGAACCCGGGTCCTCGTGCTTGCCAGGCAAGCGCCGAAACCGCTGAGCCACTGCTCCAGCCCCCTCGTCTTTGTCTCTTGACAGCAGGCAGGAGGGCAGCAAAGGCAGCTGTTTCTAAGACCAGAGTGTGAGTGTGTCGGGGCTGCTTGGCCACCGTGGCACAGCATCACAGGGCAAGGCAATAAGCAGAACTCTGGCCTGAAAGCACCTGGGATGACACCTTTACAGTCACATAAATTATTCATCTCATGGGGGCTGGAGCAGTGGCTCAGCAGTTTCGGCCTGAGAGGGTCCTGGAACAAGGCTGGCTCTCTAGGAACTAAATGGAAATCTAAACAGAATCACCAATAAGGTGTTACCATAATCCAATCCTGTATCTGTGGCTCCTTTTATTTTCATACATTGGCTCCACCCTGAGCAAGGTACAAAGTCTTGAATTCCTCTTCTGTAAACTAGGGATAGCCCAGAAAGTTACTGTGGTCTTTTAGCCAGGGAATGGGACATAAACCCAGGGCCTTGAACACAGATGTGCTTCACAAATGCTGGCTATTATAGTACTCCATGCACAAGCTGTGCCATGGTATGTGTTTTCTGCTTTGCTTAGCTGTCCAACATTTGACCCACTTTACATAGCTTCATTTACACTTTTTTGTCTCCAAATAGGATTGTATACTCCTCCTCTGATCTCCAAATGCTACCCTTCAGTTTGTTGCATAACACAAATTTGCAAAAGTCACTTTGTCAAGCACATCTTCTTTGACCCTTCTTGATAATTCCTTGGAGCCTTTATTATAACTTGTGACTATTTACTTTTTCACCCTTGATTGTAGGTGACACAAGGGTGATGACCTTGGTTCTCAACAGGGTGTAGGTAGTTTGTGTAAGGGGGGGGCAGGGAGAATTTTCAGGTTACCCTGTAGGCACCTGGAGTATCATCTGCTCGAGGAAGACCATTTGATCTATGCCTCACCACATAAGTGGGGATGAAGCCAGATGTTCATTCACCAAGCTCTGGATGATCTTTGCTTTTAGATGTCAGTACAGATGGCATGTCCTTTCTTTGGAAATTATAGCTCCCAGCCCCGCCACCACTCGCACATTGCTAGGAATCTTCCCATTTCTCTTGAAATGCATAATAAAATTATATCATTTCTGTTCCTACCCTTGCCTCCTGCCACCTCTTAGTCACTCAGTCCAAAGCCATGAGATGGTTCCTAAGAAGAGGCCCAAAACTTTGGGATGAGGAAATAGAAGTTACCCTCAGAGATCTGTCCTCAAGAAGTGCTGAGTGGACAGGCTCCAAGGAAAGAAATGAATTTCAGTGTGACAAGTGTTAGAGAAAGGAATGAGGAATATTCAATGGAATCATTAGGGCCAGGGAGGGTGAAGTCCCTAAAATGAGAGAACACTGAGCTTGGTCCTGAAATCATACTGCAATGTCGCCAGGTGAAGGAGAGTGAGACAGGGAGATCAGACTAGAAGAACAACTGTGGCAAAACATTTGAGGCAGGAGAGAAGGGCTCAACCAGAGACAGCAGGAAGTCCAAAGAGGTGCCCAGGCATGACAGAGATGCAGGGAGTGGGGCCAGAAGGGCATCACTTGGAGGTCTGTGGGTCACACGTTCAGGTACTTGGGCTAATAAGCCTTATAGCTCTCTGCAAACTGCTAAAGGATTTTAACCAGCAGGTGATGTGATTGGATATGTATGTGTTTTATCTCATTGGCAGTCAACCTTATGGAGGGTCTGTGATAGGAGATGAAACCCCCAGGCTGGGAGTGTCAGGTGCATCCAGGTAAAAGGTGCTCACTGAAGCAGTCTGGACAATGGAGAGAAGAAAGGTAAAAACGGTCACCCAAAGTTCCAAGAGGATACTCAATGGACATTGCATGGAAAGAGAATCAGGAGGGATAGTTTCCAGCAGATGGAACAGCCAGCCAAGCAGGGATACAGAGGTGGGAAAGCCCAGGTGTGGTAGAAGTCTTCTGGTTTGGTGTTAGCTGGCTGTGATCATGATGAACCACTGAAGTTGAGAATGTTTTAAAACCTCAATAGCAATTTGAGAAAGTAACAGAGTATAACTGTTCACTCTAATGATAAAAATTGGGGCCATGTATATTGAATGGCTTTTTAAATTTTTTGTTTTTCTCATAATTCAAGTTTTGCTGTACTCTATAGAAGTACTGGTCCATGACTGATGGGAAACACAAACCTGGTCTTCCCCTGCAGCTGATTAAAAAGCATTAGTCTAGGTAACCTCCCCATCAGCTCCCACAAGCTGAGTCCAAGCTCTTTCTCACTCCAGAGTTTTATTTTCTCTTCCTACCAGAAAATAACTCCCCCAAGCTAAAGGGAAACAAGCAAAGCAGAATATCCCCATCCCACTGCTCTGATCCCAAGTCTCCTGGCCTCAAGAGCATATTTTAGATCAGACTTCATGAGAAAGACCTCCCTAACTCAGAGTGAAAGTGAGTGTTGTTTAATCTCTGTAATAGCAGGGACATGGTCACATGTTCCTGAAGCCAAACCATGCAGAAGGACTAAGCCCAGATGGCATCTGGCATCTCCCAACCTCCAATGCTTGCTGTTGGCAGCCAAGCTCTCTGAAGGTCATTAATGTGGATCACCCGTTAATAGACTTTCTGTGCTGACTTTGTCCCTCAGCACTATTTTTAATTCATTTTGAACTTTGAATAGTCCAAACGCATTTGATTTGTTTGTGAGTACAGACATAAATAAACCCTTCGGTGCTGTTTCTGTGCTGTTCCTCGGAGTTTTAGAAAACAAATTGTTGCAGTTTTTTTCACTTTGCTGAAGACTGAGCAGTTCCTGCAACTTGCAGAGTTGGGCCTGGGAACCACCAAGTTTCCCCTCACTACCGGAAGTGATATCTCCAGACGGCCTCATTCCAGATACCATCAACATCAACCAAAACAACGACTATTCTCCTGTAGAGTTCGAAAGTGGGTGCCACCCCATCCTCATGCAGAGAACATGCCATCCCAATGGCCATTCGCTGTGTGCCAATTATGTACAGCCCCATAGGAGAACATTCTGTGGCAGGCACTGTGGGGAAAACAAGGAAAGATCATATGACCCAGTCTCAAAGACATTATAGTAAACTACAGGGATTACAGGAATCTGTTACACACCGGTGACTCACAGGCCAAACCAGTCTGTAGATGTGTTTTGCTAGATCTTTGTACATGTTTAAAATGGAGACTTGAACATAAAAAATTTGGATTTCCAAATTCCTTGAACATTGGGCAGAACTGGCCTGGAAACTACATGACAAGATTGATGGGGGCTGAGGATCTGAGGCATCCTGCCATGGATTTTGAAAGCAGCCACAAGAGTGAGTGGGTAGATATTAAAAAGAGAGAGAGCTTCCCTGATTCTAGGCTGGAAAGCAAAGACAGAGAACTGTCAGCATCAGGAGAGGGAAACCTAAGTGGTTTACAAAGCAGTAGAAGTCAGAGTCGGCTAATACAGTCAGTTTTCCTGGACAAGATGGGTTTTGCAGAACCATCTTAAGAAGCAGAGACCACAGCTCAGACTGTGGACTGGCATGGTCTGACCTCCATACCATCAGTTCCCACTCACAAAACTGGACAAGCAGGCAGGCTGTGGCCAGGGCTCTGCTTATTTCTTTGATCTGACCTTCTTTGATGTCACCTCTTCGCTCATTAAGAGTGTATTTAGTGCCCAAGAGTAATTAGGCACTAACCTAGGGATGATTTTGGAAAGTAAGAGAGCTAGGCCTGCACTCAAAGAGCTCAAAAATTATCCAGGAGAATAGCAAAGGGACAAAACTAATGATAAAGTCAAAGGCACTACCGGAGCTTATTGTGGAGCATCCAATCTTCAGGTGACAAAGTGCCTCATAAGGGCATCACTAACCACCTACCTATAGCAGGAAGCCCCTAATATGCTCAAAGTGATCACCACTTCCTGGTGTTCACATCTTTGTATAATCCTCTTCCCTTGGAGGTAGGAGGGATCTGCTTCTAATCAAATGAATATAACAAAGGTGAGAGGTCACTTCTGTGATAAGGCTACTAGAAGTTAACTTCCATCTTGCTAGTAGATTCTATTTTTCTCTTGACTTTCATGCTTTGGTAAAACAATTGGTGGTCACATGTTTGAAGTAAATGAGTATGGCCTCTGGCCAACCGAAGCTGATGTCTTCAGACCACTCAAGGGTGTAATTCTGCCAACAACAAGCCTTCAAATGAGGCCTCAGCCCTGGCTGACACCTTGATTACAACTTTATTAAAGATCTGAAGCTAAGAAGTCAAATAAGACTTGCCTGAACTTCCAGCCCATAAAAACCGTGAGATAATAAATGTGTATAGTTTTATGATAAGTTTGTGCCAGTTTTCTATATAGCAGTAGATAACCAAAATGCACCTGGATTTATGTCCCCTGTTTTGGGGACAGCAAGTCATTTACAAATATATTCATCTTGTATGGCTTGGTCGCATATGTTGGGTCTCTGCTTGTTGGCTGAACAATGCTGAGAAGGTAGTAAAGACGGGAGAAATAGCAGGTGGGTGTGCCGGCAGCAGATGCCAGAATTCCAGCTGTCCCCTTGCCAGCAGCCGGGGCTTCCTTGCATGAGCAATTTCCTAAGTTACTAGAATCTGGAGGCCAGGGATTCTGGCCCACTTCTCGTCTTGGCCAGGCCCCCAGCATAGCATGGGCCTGAACTAAGTATGTTCTCAATTTCTTCCAACACCTCCTGAGCACCCAGTTTATCCAGGACCTAAGCCAGGCCTGTTCACAAGGAAAAAGGGAATCCAGGAGAATCCAGCTTGTGTCTAGGAAGTTGCCCAGATGGCAGAGGAGAGCTCATAGGTTGTGGACATCAGCAGAGTATCATGGCCTGACCTTGCTGCTTAAGGACCCCATCTAGGTCATTAGGACCAGACACTTTCTTGAAGAAGAAAATGAGCAGAGAGTCAGTCATAAATGGGAGGAGGTTGTGATTGAATCTGGGCAAACCAGATGGTTCCTTATATCAAAAATCTCTGCATACCAAATACCATGATAAGCTCAGTAGCCTCCCCCTTTTTTTCAAAATAGTCATAGCCATTCTCTTTAAAGGTGTGAATTCCTAGGATAAAAAATCCATTATGTCCTATCACATTGGAATATGTTTAACAGATTGGTTTATCTCTGTCAAGAGTGCCCAGAGTTTAAGAATCTCTGAAGAAATTCATAGGTACGTCCTGGTAGCATGGGCTCGGGTAGTATCATACAAAATAAAAACATGTGGGAAGATTCTAGACACCTAGGAGGAAGCAGTTTCATAATTTTATTATTTATCGAATGCAGGAGTGAGGGGGAAGAAGATACTGATAAGTTTTTTGTTGTTGTTGTTCTGATCCCTTGGCAAATGGTGATTATCCAAGACAGAGATTTGGATAGGAAATTTTGAATTCCACTTATAACATGCCCTCTGTGAAGTGGCTAAGATATAGTGGAGATTGTTGGCCATAGGATCCTGAAGCTACAAGTCCAGCTTAGAGACATTTGGATGTTGTTGGTAGAGATGTTTGAGACCATGGAGGTACAGAAGGTAATCAGGAGAAAGTGTGTACAACAGTGACCAGTGTAAATGGTCACTTCTGCCCTAGAAATTTCACTTCTAGAAATTTATTCCAAGGAAATGACCAGGAATGTACAAGAGGGTATGCTTAAGGATAAAAATGACAGGGTTACTTATGCTTGTGAAAACTGGAAATAATAAAGTTTTATAACAAGAGGGAAAAGTCAAATTTTGTTCCAAAGCATGAAATACTATACAGCCATAAATACATCATGGTGTAGAACTTTAAATTGCTAAGAGGAATAAGCCAACTCCAGAGATGTAAGGGAGACTATTATTTTTGTGTAGATGTGCACACACAATCACACAGAAAATGGACTAGAAGGTCATACTCAGAAATGTAAGCTGTAATGATCTTTGACTGGTGAAAGATGAGTTGAGTTTTTCCCATTTTGTTCTTTCCTATTTTTTTTCTCTACATTGACTTTGAGCTGTTTTTGTAATTAGGGGAAAAACTGTTTTGCTTAAAGTTTCCCTTTTGGTTCATTGGAAACCTCACTCGGTCAGATCTAAGAAGAGTTGTTTTAATGTCTCCTTCCCTGTCTTTACCTTGGGTAAATGGACTTCTGCATAAATTCCAGAGAAGCTCCTTGCCCTTATATTACATTGCCAATTTCACCCTCAGCACTCTGCATAAACACTATTCCGCAGCATTAGGTCGCAGCCATTAGCAGGGCAGATACGGGACGACTTTCCCTCTCAGTTTACAGCCCTTATCATTTGCAGCTCTGCTTTAAGAACTCAAAATGATGGTCTGCCTATACTTACATAAAAGTTCAAGAAAGTCTTGCCATTTAGAGGGCTATAAAATGTGTCTGACAGTGTGACAAACTCTCACACGTAACTCCCTAAAGTGCATACTAACTAATCTGCTGCCCTTTCCTCTCAGGAGCCCCAAGAGCAAATACTTCCTTGGGAAAATATTCAGGAGCAATTGAGGCCAGGCACAAGGACAGCCTGTACTACCATTCATGCTGGTTTTTCTTGTGATGGAAAAACCAGGGCTTTTTCAGAACTCTAATAGCATAAAATTAGAGCTCAAAAATTGCTCCAAGTATTCTATGGTTTAATGGTCCAAGTATCTAGATCAGAGCTTCCTAAACTTTCAAGTTAAAGATCCTATCCATTGCCACTTCCACCTATAAAGTGGCTCTGGCACAGGAATATTTGGTGTTTAGCTTACATACAATAACATTCTTGTTTACTTCCAAAGTATTTTTAAAAAGTTTTTCCAGCTGGGGTCATGTATCATGTTCTACAGGTGATGCAGATGTTACAAAGAACAGTCAGTAGGCCTGATGGGCTAGCCCAAATCACACATCATGTATATTCCATGGTTCAAATATAGCCTGCAATGGTACCATAGTATATGTAAAATTTTTTATTGATTTTTTTTAAAAAACCTAAAGATTTCACAGAAAAATCAAGACATTTGTTCTCTTGAAAAGATGCAGAAAATTTGAAACACTGGGTTCTTTAGCATTTACTGTCTTATTTATTTATTTAGGTACCAGGAATTGAACCCAGGGATGCTTAACCACTGAACCACATCCCCAGCTCATTTTTTAATTTTTTATTTTGAGACATAGTCTCACTAAATTGTTTGGGGCTTTGCTAAGTTGTTGAAGCTGACTTTGAACTTGCAATCCTCC
>PVKS010005518.1:0-84549 GCA_004027875.1 Aplodontia rufa | reverse complement strand
TTGTCCAGGGTCTAGTCCCCACCTCCACAGATGAGTGGAGACAATCGACCCTTAGATCTCTGGGTTAAGCTGATTTTACTCATCATGATCTCTTCCATAACCATCCATTTACCCTCGAAGGCTGCAATATCATTGTTTCTAATTGCTGTGTAATATTCCATGGTATAAATGTACCACAGTTTTTGGATCCATTCTTCCTCACAGGTGTCCTTTTATCTATCAGAGTTAGAGTTTATTTTTTTAAAGAGAGAAGGACAGTGAGAGAGAAAGAAATAATTTTATTAGCTTAATCAATTTTATTAGCTTTTCATACGACTTTCGTTGCTGTGACACTTTGCTGTGTATGTGGGGTGCAAACCTGCTTCCTTGTGCATGCCAGGCAAATGTTGTAACCACTGAGCAACCACTCCAGCCTCAAAAGATAGTGTTTTTAAGGTAGGGAGTAACATCCTTCTGTAGCATGGATTACTCCTCTGTGTTTAAACAAGCCACTAGAGCCAAAAAAAAAAAAAAAAAAACAAAAAAAAAGAAAAGAAAAAGAGACATTCATTCCATTCTTATGCAAGGGATGACAGACTGAGGACGTTCCCTGCCCCCTACATTGCAATAAGTGTAACTATAGAATTTACAATTTCCCCATGTCCTTCTGCTCTCTTAAAATTAGTCTATAAAACTCAGTTAAAGACAATTTTAAAGGTATTCCTTTATCATTTAAAGTACACTTTGAATCAGGTGGTAAAAAAAGATTAACAAATCAGTTCCATGCTATTCCCATGACATCTTCCTATTAATCATCAGCATTGGCATCTTCTAACACTAAATGTTGTCATTGCTGGGGTGAATTTAGGAAGGTGAAGATTCAAGGAACAGCTGCTTGAGCCATGAAATTCAGGGCCATTTTGGCAGAAGTTGATAAAGATTACAGTATCAAGTTAATGCAGTTTTGCTTTTTGTCACCTGCACTGAAAAACATTGTTCAGCATCTTCACTAGGCAGAGGTCAAGGAGAAGGTGCCGCCCACTGGGGATAAAGTCTTCTAAGGTGTGTCAATGCACTCTTGGATTGCGGAGGGAGGACTGGGTCAGGTTCTTGCATGGTGCTGAAGGAGCCTGACCTAGCATGCCCTGCCTGTAACCTCTGTGTTTCACTAGCTGTGACCCCTGAAAGACTTTCTGAATAGGTCCAAGAAGTGCTGTAATGGAAATGTTGATAGAACAACAAAGATGGAAGAGTAAAGAAGATGGTAAGCTTGAGGAAATAGCATTCTGCTGCTTGGAACCCTCCAGTGACCTTGCAGTTGTTAAGTAATGGCCTAAAGCCTCTACAGTTGTCTCCCTGGCCCAGCGCCTTTACTTTATCTCTACTTTTCTGACCTTTTCTCCTCTCCTTACTCACTCTGTTCCAGCCACTGGCTTCCTTGATGTTCCGAGAATCTGTCAGGTTCCTTCCCATTTCAGGGACTTGTATTTGTTGTTTCTCACATATCCACAAGGCTGACTTCTTCACCTCCTTCAAGTCTTTGCTGAGCTGTGCTCAGTAAGGCTTTTGCTTAACTACTTGTTTAAAACCACACCCTTCCATAGTCCCACCAACACTCCCTAAATCTCTTCACTGCTTATCTTTTTTCCATAACACTATAACCTATTAATATATTTTGCAATTGACTTTTAGATTTTGTTTATTGCTTAATTTCCACCAGGGATTTGATCCTTAGTTCCTAGAATAATGCCTAGTCATAAGAAACACTCCATAAATTGACCAAAGGAATGAATAGACAAGTCAGACTCTGGAAAATTCAATCACAAGGATACGACAGTAAGAGATGACTCTTTTGGCTTTTGATCCAGTGGATCCTTGTGAACCTAACCATTGTGCTTCGGCTGTTTGCTGGCAGCTGTGCAGGGTGACACCACCAATAGTTAGTGCTTTTGTGGAGCCCCACATGGTAAACCCCTGTGTCTGGGATGACCCAGGCAAGCCTGGAAAGGCCCACCCTGTGTACCTGAGGTTATTTTCCCTGTCTTTGTTTTCCTGGGAATTTGGAAACTCAAAATATTATACTAAACCATATGTTATATCAGAAATTATATACTATAGTGATATTTGTGAAGTTGGGCTTCTGCAAAACAGACTTGGGGAGGAGATAGTTCATGAATGTCAAGATCTGTGTGCTCTTTAGCTATTCTGATGAATCTGTTTTCTCACCAAAGTTCTGTTTAATACATGTGATCTAGGTTCCTGAAGAGGTTGGAGCAGATCAGTGAAATCAGTTAGAGAGGCAGCATGACATTGAGTGGGTAATAGTATAAATTTGGAACTAAACTGCCTGGGTTTGAATTCTGACTTCAACAGTATTTGATGTGTGATTTTTGAGCAAGTTATTTAATCTTTCTGTGCCTTAGATGATGATGATGAAAACAGTATATTCCTCATCAGATTATTGTGGAAATTAAAAGTTAATAACTTTACAGCAATTATAGCAGTGATTCACAGATAGTAAGTGCTATCTAAATTTTGCTAAAGTAAAGAAAAAGATTAATTTTGAGATGCTTATTAGAGGCTGCTTCAGTTTTTGGCCAGTAGGCATACCAAAGTAGGAAACGGGTAGGATAATTCAAAATTACAAGAAGGTATGCTTAAATTTAGTGTTATAAAAATAATCCTTAGAAGTAATCCCTGGTGGGCATAGATTAATTACTTTTGAAGAAGTGTAGTAAAGTGGTTAAATGTGGACTAATCTTGAGCAAATTGTGTACCTCCAAATTAAAGTTCTTAAATGAATTTGTAAAAATCCTTACCTCATGGGGTTGTAATGAAGGTTGAATTAAATAATCATTGAAAACTGCTTAGCATAGGACCTGGCATGTAGTAAGTGTTTAAAATGTGACTTAAAAATTAATAGAAGAGAGAATTCCTAATCTCAGTTCCTAAGTTGTTAATTGGTATTGAAATTCTTTAGCTAGAATCTCCAGTCCTATCATGTTACTAAGCCAGCAGACAAATTATGACAATGTTCAGAATGAAATAATGCATGCATGATGCTTATAAACACTGCCTGGCACATAGCAAGGACTTAATCAAATGCCAGAAGCCTCTTCCCAGCCAGCCAGTTCTGTTTGGAAAATGTGAACGGAATGGCTGCATATTAGGGAGAGTAGAAGGGAAGGTACTTTGTCTGATGTCAGTTCTTTGTCAGAGGGGGAGTGGAGCAGGGGGTCATACTTGATCAAGTGCCATCCAGCTAACTCCCAGCACTGTGTCCTGGAACTGTAATGTATACAGAACTACAGACTAGAGTGAATGTGAATTAATTTTGGATTTTACTTATTGGTGCTATCTGTGACAAGTTACTGCAATTAATTTACCACTGACTATTTATAAAGTCAAGCTAAAATTTCTAGAGCTCATAGTTTATATTGACACTTCAAATCCCAATTCCCTTTGCAAGCAGCTGCTGTCTACCAACTTTATAGGTTTACTTAAACACAGAGTTTGTTGGTCCAGTTGCAGGCATGAGGAGCAAAATTGAGCTTTCTCATAACTTCTTATGTTGTTTTTGGGTTTTTAAGGCAGTTGGTTTATGCTGCAACTTATATTTAAGTTCGTTCATTCATCTATTTGTCAACTATTTACTTAGAACCTGTCATATGGCAGGTACAGGTATCTCTTAATTTTTTTTTTAGTCAGATAAGGTCTTATTTGGATTTAATTCTGCCAATTGATATTCCTTTGCAGTTACAGTCTATGAGAAGGGTTCAATTCTAGAGTTATCTATAGGGAAAAGTTATGTAGTTAAAATTATCCTTCAGAAATTCCTTAATTCACCCAGATATTACATCTTTCACAGAGAACAACATAGCTACACTCCCCCCCAACTTAGGCATAAAACAGTTTCCGTAGTTAGAAATACCAGAATATCAGACTAAGAAATTGGAAGTATGCTTGTGAATGGAGTCCATGTTGTTTGAAAAATACTTTGGGGGCCTTTAAACTTAGACATACATTTAACACCAAACATATATCTGTACTCACTGTTTCCTTTCCTCACCAGTTGATTGGCTCATTCATTTATCCATTTGTCAGCATTCAATAAGACTTCATCTTCTGTGTCATGAAGGATCACTGAATGATCATTTAGAGAAGACTGAAACAAAACTGTGTTTTATACGTGGATATATTGGAGTGAGTTCAGAGCTAGGCAGATCAGTTAGAACCACTGGTGAGAAGGTAGATATAATCCAGCCATCCTACTTCTCTCTTCAGGTCTGAAAGTGGCAGAGCACTCTTGATTGACAACTACGTTGTAGGATGGGTATTAGTGGGGATGTTCCATTCCCCCATTATTACCCTATGGGGTATTTCCTCTTCCTTCCTTTGCTTTTATTTCTTACTGAGCTGCTGGTTGAGGTCTAGCTGACCGGAGAACTGGTGGTGGTGAGGAGGAAGGGACAGAGGAAGGTCATGCCCATGGCTTCAGCCTGGGGTCCTTACCTGAAGCAGGTCATCTTGTCTGACCTCTCTCTTAGAACCTTTCTGGTTTTTACACAAAAGCCTTTGAAGAGGGACAACTGAATGTTAAAAGAGTTATAAAGGATCCTTTTTTCTCTGTCCCCAACAGTAGAAACTTTGGGAAAACTTTCAAAGAATAAAGTGCTTGGTTGTCTGACATAGGAATGAGACTGTTCTCTTCTGTAGTGGAATTCTGGTCAGAGGCGACACATGGTGGAAGCAGACAGGAAGGCTCATTAAAAAAATTAAACAGCATGCAGCCGTGGGTGTGGCTGAGCGAGGTCTTGCCAGGAGTCCCCTTTCAGCACTTAGTCACCTCCCCAGCAAGTTCTCCCTTCCTCTGTCACCTTCCTGAACATCCATGCTTTTCCTCACCCCAGAGTCCCTGTTTTCACCCTCCTGGTGGTTCTTTGCTTGTCCATTTTTGTTCACAGTACTCCAGCATTTCAGAACTCAGATGCAGTCTATGCACAGAGCACAGGAGACCTGGCTGCAACGTGATGATGCGAGGGAAGAGTTTGATCCTGTGGGTGTGAGGGGCAGTTTGTCTGTCTCCACAGTTGAAACTTCCATGCATTTTCTCAAGGGGCAGAATTATGGCCTTCAGGTCATTAGGACTATTCATATCCTACTGTATTCTCTGGGGCTTACACAATTGAGCTGTAGGTTTAACCAAAGTTAATTGGATTTATTTACCCTGGAAACCTATTTAATACCCTAAACAAACTACTGAAGTGTTCCAGACTCATTGTTCTAGACAATGAAGTGAGAGGCTAACCTTCCCAAAGATACATAGTTACTGAAAGACATTTTGGGAATTTTTACTCAGTTTTGCCTGATCCTGCATGTGTTGATGGACTAGTTTCTTTCTTTCTTTCGTTTTTAAGAGAGAGAATATTCATTTTTATTTATTTTTTCATCTGGCCTTTGTTTCTCTGACACACAACCCTCTGTCTAACCCCTGGCCACCACTAATCAGTCCTTCATTTCTAAAATTTTGTCACTTCAAAAATGTTATATATATGGAATTACTTAGTATGTGCCCTTTTCGATTGCTTTTTTACCTCACTCATCTCATGTGTATCAACAGTTCATTCCTTTTTATTGGTAAGCAGTATTCCGTGGTGTGGATATACCGTAGTTTGTTTAACCGTTCACCTGTTGAAAGATGTTTGAACGAATTCTGCTTTTTGGCTATTATAAATAAAGCTTCCATAAAATATTTGTGTACAGGTTTATATGTGAACATATGTTTTCATTTCTCTGGGATAAATGCCCAGGAGTGCAAATGAATTTTTAATACAGTTCATAAATCCAGAATTCTGTTTGGCGTGATCCTGCTCTGGGCTGCCTTTTCACCTTTTATCCGGTTCGCAGTCTGGTTTCATGTGGGGCCATTTCCCCCTGGCCCTGGGCCTGTGTAAATTTCCAGACTGATTAGGGAGCTCCTGAACACTGGGAAAGGGATTTGCTTTGCTTTGTTGCTGCCTGATCTCTGGGAGTCACTTCTGTCGTTAGTCATGCTTGTCAGTTTTGCTATACCAGTGTCTTTTCCCAGTACATATGTCCAGAGCTCCAGCTATCTGATCAGTTAAGCCAACAACTTTGCTTTCTTCCTTATTTCCTATGGGGATGAAAGGCCCTCGCGGGGCCCCTGTGAACTCTTGGAGGGAGAGATTGCAGCTTTTCCTGGTCCTGGCCTGCCCTGCTGTTCCCTGTAGTGAACACATGCTGCCAAAAGATGGCAGTGCACTTTGCAGCCACCAAGCTGCGTCTCCTGTTGCCAGTGGCTTGTGCTATTCTGTCGTGTTCTTTATTTATATGTTGGAAATGTGGAAAGCAGATTTTACCAAAAAAGTAGCAAAAGCACCTATAAAATGCTGTGGGGTTAAAAAGTTCAAAAGAAAACATTATGTTTGCAAAGTGTTTATAATCAAATTGATTCCTCACCTCTTTGAAGGGATTTGAGCAGAGAACAGAGCTCTGAAATGTGTGAGTGTATAATTTTAGATGTTCGTACCGATTGTTGCATACTTATGTAGCTTTTGGGGAAAAAAACCTCTGTGAAATGCTGATTTTGTTTTATTTTTGGCTTTTCATCTAACCCAAGAAGCCAAAGTGCAGGAAGAGCCTAATTTTGAGCTTGGAGATTTGAGATTAACACCTCTTAGACCTCAAGCAAAGGTGCCTGTACACATTATAAATAACAGTTTTCATGGCAGCAATGGCTAATAATGCAAAACTCTTCACTTTTCATAGAAAGTCCTCTCCCTGCACGTGTCAGAGTGTGTGTGAGGGCATGTTGTGTAGAGAACTGTTGAAGAACTTGCTGTTCATAGGAAAAGTGTTGTAAACTGAGAGATTATGGGGTTCACTGGCTGTTGTAAACAGATCTAGCTAGTCAGGACAAAGAGGGAGGAGTTCAAATACAAGGTTAACTAGTAAACTTTAGGCTGCATGTGTGGAAAGAACCAGTGATGTCAAACTCTGTTATGGACATGTTAAAAACTGGAGTGATGCTGCTCCCCAGGGTGCCATTCCTGGTGCCTTTTTGGAAGCAGTCAGAAAGTCCATATTAATCTGATCCATGCTTAGCCTGATTCAGTGGTGAGCAGGGTGTGGGAGAACGGGCTTGCTCTGGACCAGGGCTATAAGCCCCTTAGTGGATCTTGTATACACAGGCCAGCATGCCTAGGTTAGAGGGTCTATTCTGCTTTCCCTGGAACTTAGTGCTGCAATTGCCATGGTCCTACAGCTCACAGCATAGCTGCAACCCTGGGGTGACAAGAAAAGAGGTGAACCCACCTTAGGCAGCAACCGTTTTGCTAGTGCATCCTTTGGCAAAGGCCTTGGGCAAGGAGAGAACTGTGCTGTGAGAAGTTCTAATCCTGAAACCAGATGCTGTTACCATAGAGACAAGTGAAATGCAAGTGGGAGGCATAATGGGGGCGGGGAAGGTAGAGGGAGGTGGGAGGGCAAGTGAGGCGAATCTAAAGGCTAGTGTACCCAGAGACCTTCAACCTTTAGCGGCACTGTGACGATGACGAGCAGGCTTGCGTTCTTGAAACTTGTGTGCTGGCGGCCTGCCACTTGCTGACTGGCTGAGTGGCAGCTGCTTGCGCTGTACAGGCTAGCTAGCGAGCACGTTGGCAGTTGGCACGGGTTCTCGGGGTGGGAACTCAGAGGATGGAATGTCGATGGGTGCTCAAGGCCCAGTGGCTGACAGTTTTGCACAAATGTTTCTTGTGCCGGGCTTAAGTCACCCTGTGAGCCTGATCAGTGATTAGGACCGGCTGCTGAAAGCCGGTTCATTTGGCAGCAGATTTGACAAGTGTTACAGTTATATCATTTTGGTATCCCAGAATAAAGGAGAATGAGAAAAACCCTGCTGTGAGTGTGGATTTCTGTAGAAGAGGTATAATTTCTAATGTCCGAGGTCTTGTTAAAGGAAGGCAGTACTGGCCTCAAGTGGATTGTACACTGGTGTGACCCTTATCCCCATGATGCTGGTGAGAAGCTTCCAAATCTGTTCTGAACTTTGCCCCATGCTGGTGATGTGGGCAGCCCTGGAGCTGTTTAGAAGCAGGCCTCTTCCCTTCCTTGTTTTCAGCAAGTGCAGGACTTGTTAAAGAATGGATTTGGGGATCTGATTAATTGGATGATGAATTTTTTCCTACTGATTGATAGAGGGGGAAAGTGGTTGGGTCTGATGGCCATTTAAAAAGGTATCTCTTTCTTACCAATAATAGAAAGCAAATGCTGAGAAGATTTGGGGTGAAGTGACACAAACATAAATAATTGACATTTGTGATATAAAGATGGAAAAATGATGGAAAGGCCTATAGTTTGTGTCAAAGCCCTGGTGCACCAGGCTGGACTTACTCCTGAAGAGGAGTGATGGCTGCTCTGGAGAAAGGCCACCTGAGGTGGACAGGTTTTGTGTTTTCTATTTGCCTCACTCACCCTTTTTTTACTTCCTACTGAGAAGAGGTTGCTTTCAGATGCCTTGCATGGGCCATCAGAAGGATCTAAGTGTCTAATTGCTTGCTGTATGTGGTCTTGGAGGGAATGTGAAATATGCATCAAAGAGCCAAGGAATACACCCCTCATTATTCTCACTCTTTGGTTCAGATGGAACACTGTGACTGTGCTTTAGCTAGGCTTGGTGGTTTCCTTAGCCTAGTAAGAGGACTTGGGGCATTGGCGTTTCTACCTCCCTCTCCAGTTGTTACAGTTTTTTTTTTCTTTGTTTACTTTCTCTTTGGTTGTTGTGTGTAATTTTGGGAAGGACTTAGACATTAATGCAAAACATTTTATTTAGGAAATATGTAAAAAGATGACAAGATTTCAGAATCAGCTTGATTAATGGTGGGGTGCAAAAATGATGTTCTATATGAAATTGTCTTGGATTCAGTAAGCTGATAGAACTGGAAAAGGGTTAGTTCTGAGAAGAAGCATGAGCTAAACCACTCTGTTTTCCGAAGGAGAGCCAGTACAATTAATGTACATGCACTGGTACAGGTGTCCAGGATTTTGTTTTGTTTCTGAGGTCTTTTAAGTTAGTTTCCCTGTTAAACTGTCATCCTTACCAATAGCTGCAAACGCTTTATAACTGATGGGTTCTTCCTCAATGGCTAGGGGAAGTCTTTGAGAGGGCAGATGTGATTGTGCTAGAGCCCTTGTCTATCTTGCTTGTCACTATTCCTCTGGTGTCTTGAAGTGTGCTGGCACATAGGAGGCACACAGTAGGTGTTTATGGAGTGCATGAAAGAAGGAGGGTAGGAAAGGGAAAAAGGAATTGTTGCATACCTTCTCTGTGCCTCCCACTGACACAGAGTACTGTATGTTCCTTTTGCTTTGGTTATAGTCACTTATGTCTTTCATATTACCAAATCCAGTTTTTACTTCTTTATCTTCATCTTTCTCAGCACAGCAGTCTCCTCTTGTGACTTCTGTGACGTTGCTCTTGACTTCTTTCCCCTCTTACCTCATTGACTGCTTTGTCCTTTTGCCGTACTTGTAGATGTTTCAGCACTTGATCTTAGGTCTACTCTACATTTTCTTCTTACGTGGTTTCCTTTAGTAAGAGCTTCAGCACCAGCTTTATTCATGATTCTCCAGACTTTATCTCCAGGCCTGAGCCTCCCGAACTCCAGATTCAGATATCTCTTTGTGATCCTGACAATGCCTTTCTTTTTCAACATAGGATAAGCATCTTGATCTTGAAGTTTCCAGACTGAACTCTTGATTCCTTCCCAAGAGCCTGTTTATCCCTTGGTTCCCATGCATTTCCTAGATTCCTTGTCCTCTAACCATTCACATAGCAGCCACAGTGATTCTTTAAAAAGGTTGAACATCTCAAGTCGCTCTCCATCTTGAAACTCTTCAGTGGCTCTTATAACACCCGCAATTCTAACTATGACAGCCTGCATGTCCCCAGTTTCCTCTAGTGCCGTCTGCTGCAGTTGACCAACTCCACTGACCTTGTTTCTGTTCCTGGAACATGCTGAATTTGTTCCTACCTTAGGGCTTTTGTGCTTTCCATTCCCTTTGCTTGGAATGCTATTTCCCCTGATTTTCACAGGGCTGGTTCCTTCCTATCATTTTGGTTGCTACTTAACTGTCACCTCAAAAGCCTCATCAGAATCACCCCATGCCAAATAACCCATGTCTCATTTTACTTTCAGCAAAGGTCTTAATACCATCTGAGATTACCTTGCTCATCCTTGTTAGTGTTTTAGGAACTTTTTCTGTCTCATTCACAGGAAATAAATAAATATTTGCCGAATCCGTGAATATGCTACATCATTTAATCTTCATGGAACCCAGAGCTCAGAGAGATCGGCAAATGACTTGACTTCTTAAGTCTGTAAGGCATTTTCTTTCCCACCATTATCCTGATGACTGACCCATGTCCTGTTTAATGTATTTAATTTGAGTACCGAGAAGAAACAATCCTGATATACATCAGGATGAGCCATTACAAACGAGGCCCATATCCCTGAGAGAAGGCTTACCACTGACCAAAGGTAATGATTTCCTCAGTGGCATTGTCTACCAGTGATTGGTCTAGTTAAAAAAAGAAAAGAAGAAAGAAGCAAGGAAGGAAACTTGTGTTTATTAAACAGTATATTATGTGCTAGGTCCTGTGCTGAAATGCTTTTGGGTATATTGCCTAATTTGAATCTCAAAGCAATCAACACAAGGTTGATATCATTGTGTTGAATGAAGACAAAGTTGATATCATTATCCCAGTTTTACACATGGAAAATCAGGCTTGAAAAAATCAAGTACTTTGCTCCAGGTGGCATAGCTATTAAGTGGTAGAACTGGATTCTTTTAAACCCCTGGTTACCTGACACCAAATTTCTGATTTTTTTTAATGCTAAGATGGTTGCTTTATGAGGTGGATAAGTTCCCAAAATAGTAAGGAGGAAGATATAAATTCAGTGCACAACCACATAGATTATAATAAATATCTGAAACACAAGAATAAGTTATACAGACAATATGGAAAGCAGACTTGCCATATTCAATGCCTGAGCATATAATTGGATGAATAGAATACAGAGTGAACATTTGGTTCTCTGGCAGGGCTCATGTACGGTATGACATAGAGCAGCTGTCCTCAGAGAAAGTTCTTTGTTTCTAGATTGGTACTACATAAGCAGCATTTGAGCAATTCTGGATTTCTTTCTGCTTTCACTATAAATAGAGTTTGTGGAATTCTGTATATCAAAGTTAATGCAATGAAAAGGAGCCACAGAGTATGGAAATAAAGCTTAACTCATTCTATAAACTAGAAACATGTTTGGCATCGGGAGGCTGTAAAAAACGCTGTCATTCCTTGTATGGATTCTGAGGTCTTATTTAGCATATGAAATTGCAGAGTAGATCCTATTATGTAAGGAGACAGGAGGACAGCATAATGTGGTTACAAAATGAAGAACTTTCAGGGAAGAGTTAACAGGGCAGATATACATAGAGAGAGACGTGCAATAAGAATGTTGAAAATGAATGAATGGGTGACATGTATTGCCGAAGCAGGGTTGCTGGATAATCCTCAGATGTCAGATTTCCGTAAGGCCAACATGTGACTCAAAGCTTGCCACTCAACAGAAAATACTGGGCTGTGCTGGTATTAAGAGGCTGGCTGGAAGCTAGGCTCCCACTGTGCATTAGCCTAACTCCCTATCGTTCTCTGCGTGTGGGTGGGTGTGCATGTGTGTGTGTGAGTGTATACATTTTGTGCAGTGGGTGTTTAAAGAGCTAAGCACTGAAACTGGATTTCCACAAACGATCATCACGAGCACTCCAGACACACCAAACTTCCTCTCTTGGTATTTTTCTTTTCTTTTTTTTTTTTCTGTCATCCTTTTTTCCCCCCTCATTTTGCAAACCCTAAGGGGAGAACCCCCCCAACATCCAGCCTTCAGGATTGGGATTATTTTCTCTTACCTGTCCATGTGGGTGCCCTCTCAAGGTTAGAGCTGAAGCTATGTGGGGCCGGCATATTCTGGAGCACCAGATGAGAGGAACTGCGTGAAGGAGTAGCAGCCACCGAAGGAAGAGTGACTCTGTCCTGTTAACATGAACAACAGCTTGCAGGTCAACCTGCCCAGGAGCTGGGCTGCTTCAAGTGGCTCACTCCAGGAGAAGTCTGAGCATTCTTTTTTTCTTTTTTATTACTATAGGATGGAGGATGAAGCTGTCCTGGACAGAGGGGCTTCCTTCCTTAAGCATGTGTGTGATGAAGAAGAAGTAGAAGGTGAGCTTTTGGGGTCTGGAAAAAAAACACACTTACATATGTATGTTTCTGTAGCATTTGCAAATTTCATAAATTACTGTTGAAAACTGAAGCTTATCTGTGGAATTTGTTTAATCTCTACATTTTACTTCAGCACATAAAGTAATTTTAAGAACTTTATTGGATTCTCAGAATCTAAATGAGTGTGTTCTTACCTGTTTTTTTTAAAGTCTTATTTTAAAGCAGATGCTAGTGCTAGTTCTAGAATACTAGATAAATTAACCACCTTCCAATGACTAATTCTAGGGAGCTGCTAGATTTATATAAATGTATTTGGCAGCACCTTCTAATATTCTTTGTTTTGGTAGATAGCAGGGGAGAGAAACAGATGTTACAGAAGAAGGAGGATACTATTGTTGTAGGAAAAAGGGGTCTAACCTGAGGATATTAAGACTTTTAATAATGGATGAGTCTTAATTAAGAAAAGATGGGCAGGCATTTTTTACTAAAAAAAAAAGTCTCCAAGACCTCTATCATTAATGTTCCCCAGTGCCTGTTAAAAACCAAAGAAGAGCTATATTTTAGCTGGAGTGGTGATGCTTTCAAGTATGCATTTTCTCTTCTTGCTCCTTGATATATCAGTAATGTAGGAGTAATGCTACTTATCCAATAGTGAGAAGGCAGTGCTTCATGAATAGTTACTAAAGTACTTAGGTGAAGGTATCACAGATACACAAGTTACTATTGAAATTTATAATGAGATTTTGTAAAATAATCAGGGTTATAGGTTATACCCAAAGTTAACTGAAGCTTGCAGATGAAACATGTGGTCAATTCTACCTGTTAAAGTACTTGAGAGACAATTCATATGTGTTTTGGAGACTTTAATTGGACAGCAAAACCTATTTGTAAGCATTAATGCCTCCCAAAATCTTGGAGCAGAGGGTGGCAGTTTCGGGAAAATGAGGGTGGGACTTGTGTGTTCAGGAATGATTCTTCAGGTAGACAGAACACCAGGTAGGGGAAAGAGATGCTCCTGTGCCACCTGGAACAGTGTGAGTAGTGTGGCTGTTGGGCTGTTTCTCATGTTTCTTGGTGCCGTCCCCCAACTTCCCGCATTTATGCTCTTGAGACTGACTAATAAGAATTTGATGCCTAAGTTTCTTAGGAAAACGGAAATTACAATATTTTCTCTCATATTGTTTTCTGGGTTCCTTGCATTTTTCACAACATGACTGTGGGAAAATGTCAAGCTGGTGAGGGCAAAATAGCCAAACTTTTGTCTTCAGAGTCTTGTAATTCATGATAAATGTCCATTGTAGTGACTCTGTCACTTGTCAAGGAGGAGATAAAGCTGTTGTAGTTATAGCATACAGATATAAGTATAATGTAGGTTTGAATGACTGTCCTGTAATGTTGGGACAATAAAAGTGGAAACAAGTTGGGAATGAGAGGTACTGTGTGTGGGTTTTCCTTCTAGAACAAGGTCCTAGCCAAGTTCATAGGAGAGGTAAATTTTGAATTATAAGTTTGCAGAATTGACAGCACACTACTGCAGTAGAATAGTGTGTTCAGTTTCTTAAAGCTTTGACTAAGAAGAATATTCCTTTCTAGTCAAATCATTACCCATGACTTTCAAGCACAAAATTCTTTGGGGAGAATAAAAAACAACCAAAGATGAAAGGAGTGTCTATATAATTCAGGAAGTGTTGACTTTGTGGGATTAAATTTACTGCTCAGGGGCTGGAGTGGTGGCTTGGTGGTTACCACACTTGCCTGGCATGCGTGATTACTCGGGTTCAGACCCCAGCACCCATGTACACAACTGAGTGTCAGAGCAACAAAAGCCATGTGCAAAACTCAATAAAAATTGATTCTCTCTCTCTCTCTCTCTCTCTCTCACACACACACACACACACACACACTCACTGTCCTTCTGAAATAAATAAATTTACTGCATGGATTTTTGTGCATTTTCTCATTATTACAAGGCCTCTGTGTTAAAGTTATTATCTTTCATTGATTGGTGCCTGAGCTGATTACGTTTCTTTTAAAGCGTACTCAGTTGCCTGTTTCTGAATCCGCTTGTGGAATCAGTATTTGGACAGAACTTCCAACCATGGAGGCACTCCTGCAGTATAAGTTTTGAAACTACAGTTCAGAACTGTTCATTTATAACTCAATGCCCTTCTGTTTGACCTTCCCCTTTTCTCACCTGGCTTCATCCAATGGGGGTTGAGGACTTACATTTTATAATGGCTCTATGTGATAGTGTAAAGAAATGGACAGTTTTTTTTAGGGGGGGATTAATTTTATTTATTTTTTCATCTGGTTTTTGTTTTTCCAGCACTTAGTTGCATATGTGGTGCTAGGGTTTGAATCCCAGTCCTTGCACATGCTAGGTGAACACTCTACCACTGAGCCACTTGCTCCAGCCCCGAAATGGACATAGTTTTGATGACACATCTGTGGTCCCAGTGGTTAAGAGAGAAGAAACAAATAACTTGGTTGTCTAGATTTCTGGTAAAGAATTACATATAAGTGGGGATGTTTTTCTAATGAGTCTATCTCATATTTCATTGCATAAACAAGGGTGTATTTGAAAGAAAGCAAAATGTTATCTAGATTCTGAAGATCTTAGTTTCTGGAACATTTATAGAAGAAGCAAAAGCTCCAGTTTAGGGATCAGGAATTCAAAGGACAAGGAGTTGGAACACCTGAGAAATATGTTATCAATTACAAGTAGTTATTTTATTTAAATAGTTATTTCCTTTGCTTCTAGGATAAAAATGATTAAAGTATATTAATAGCATCCTTGTTAATAGTAAACTTAAAACTTTGTTTTTCACAGTAATCTGCAGAAATAAGATGTATTCCCAATAAGTGATTATTAATGTGGTGAAAGTCCAATAGCTCTAGTTATTTGGATGTTCATGCATTAAAAATACTTCTTAGCATCAGCTCAGCCTGAAGGCAAGAGCCAGATGTTGCCTCCTAGTTCTTCTAACTCTGTAGTTCTGAGAAGGGGAGAGAGACTGAGACTTCAAACCACACCTTCAGTTCACCTTGTTCAACTCTATTCTCAGTGGGTGGTTTGACACTTAATCCACATTCTTGAAACTCAATAGAAAACCATCAGTTGCAAAACTCAGTAAGAATAGAGTGAGTCAGAAGAGGAGTCATCTTTTGTTTAAGTAATGAATTTATCTATGTGGTATATATTTAAAGACCTAAACCTTGTTTTCATTATAATTTACCTCATATGTTAATGGCTTAGAGGAAACCAAGTGCCAATTTTAATCTTTAAAATAAACTGAATCTTTATTGGTTACATTGTGTATGATTTTGTAAAGTGAACATTTTGGGCAGGGAGTAGTTACTGTGCACCAACTTATTTAACATTTTAACATTTCAGATATTAATATTTGTTTCTGTACCAAAAGGCTCCCACGTTTGCTGAAACACTTCCAGAGAACTGGTCTGTAAATGACAAATTGACATTACTGGCATGACCCAGAAATGTTGACCATGAAGGACAGCCACTCATTTCAAACACAGATTGGGAAATTGCTAGATTTCATTGGGTGAGCCAAGATTGAGACAGGAAGTAAGAATCCCAGGAAGCAAGAGTCCCAGTTAGCTGTTTCTAAACTGGAGGAAATCCTATGGATATTTTATTCAGTAAAAAGTCAGCATGGATTTTGGATTTGTGTGATACAAACAGATTACTTAATATTTTTAAATTTCGCAATAGGGGAAAAGAGCAAACTCCACCTTATCCTTTGAGATAAGGCCTTGGCTCCACCAGGCTAGGTAACTCCCCAGGGTCCTTGGCAGCTCTGACTCCATGAGGAGGGGCCTCTTAAATCAACTCCAAACAGCAACTCAGGAAACATAAAGCATAGCAAGACAATATGGGCTGAAAAGTGTCTCCATTCCTGAAGCTTAATTGGTACTCTCTTAAAGCTATTATGCTATCTCACCATGGTTTCCCTTCAAAACTGAGTCCAACAGGAAGTATGCTCCCACCTGTCCATGTGGAAGAAAAATGCTACAAAATCTCCTGTCTACTGATGGTCACTAAGAGAGGGAACATTATAAATGCACGGAGTTTACAGGAGGGTCTTTTAGGGAAATAAAAGAAAAAAGTAGCATAGGGTTTGGGACAGAATAGATACTAAATATTTGTTAAAAAATGAATAAGCTACATAAAGCATATGTAGTGTTTATATAATTCTCCTATATCTTTAAGTTTTTAGTTAGAAATTTAGTTCTCTTAGTACTTTTAGACAGACGAGATGATATAGTCTCTATCCTATCCTTAGTCTGCTTCTGTTTGATTTTGCAAAGATCATTGTTATTAGCTTACATATTTAAATTGATAAAGAAACCCCTAAGACACTACTGCCTTATCCTCTTTCATTGTTCTTCTGTAGCTTTTGAAGAGAGAGACTAAAAAAGATGGTGTTTGTCTTTTTGGAGGTCAACATTTTACACACATGAAATTATATATATATATATATTTGTTTGTTAGAGATCATTTTTTTTTTCTAAAGAGAGAGGGACAGTGAGAGAGACAGAGAAAGAGAGAAACAAATTTATTTAGTTTTTCACATGGCCTTCGTTGCTCCAACACTCAGTTGTGTACATGGTGCTGGGGTTTGAACCCAGGTCCTCGTGCTTGCCAGGCAAGCGACGAAACCACTGAGCCACCACTCCAGCCCTGTTAGAGATCTTTTAATGTGTGTTGGAGGAGGTAATATTCTAAAGGAAAGTGGGGCCACTGGTAAGGTATTTGTTAATAATTACAATGGTCCAAAGCGTAATTGCCGAGAAGAAGTGAATGAAAACCTATCGGGTGGGAAGGGAGGGGCTGAGTTGGGGCTGGGACTATTCTGAGCTCTGGATCTAAGTGTCCAGTTGCATTTTGATGACCTCTTCTCTGCTGTTTGCTCTAATTGCTCAGAAACAGTGTGTACAGAGGAAACACTTGGGAAAATACTGCAGAAGGAAAAGCCTTCTTAATAGAAACAATGCATCCACATATTGGAAAACTTTAAAGAAATACAGTGAGGTGTTTAAAGGTTGGTACTTAAATGGCAGCTTGATTTTCCTATAGCAGGTTGAGTCTTTACAGACCTTTCCCAGCTCCCTGTTTCTTTCTCCTCGTGGCCCAACCGAACAGTAGCCGGAGGCCCTCAAGGTTGCAGCGCTTAGCTCTGTAGCTGCCTGACACCTCCTGCTGTGTGTTCGTGAAGTGAAATACTTATATATAGATTATTTTCCCTTTAAGGAAGTCTGATGACAGTTCCATAGGTTTTAGAAACTGGAACCAGACATCATCATTTTCTCTGATTTTTCTAATTATGGAGAATTCTTGGTTAATAGAGCAGGGGCTAAAGCCCTCTTGAAGCCACTTCCTGTCCTAAGTGTCAACATTCTTTTATGGCAATAAGCCATAACAAATTGAACTTATTCCTTGGATTGTGTTTTGCAAGGATCCAGAAATTCTGAAATGATGCATTTGCAACAATTTTGTCTGTAGGTTGAATTTCTTTTTAGAAACTTCTTATCTGGTCAGACTAGTGAGACATATTGTTTTATATTTACTTTTGGAAGTGTCTATCATTTGTTTTATTCATGTGTTGTTGAAGCACAGTGGCTAAGTATCAGTTTGAGAATAAAAGTTTAAAGCATACTCTGGATGAATCATTGCATAAATGAGGGAAGCAAGTTACAGTTTGGATTTTGGGTCTCTCTGTAAAATGGAAATAGCAGAACATGTTGCTCACTATAGAAGTTTTGATAATTACCAAAATCAGTGTTACTTCTGTACTTGGCATTAAGAGTAGTAATACTATCTACTGTTAACCTCTCTTCATTCTTTTTCTTTCTGATTAGACAGTTTTCCATGATTTTCATTGATTATTAGTATTCTAAAAGTTCTAATTGACCTAAAAGTTTCCATTCTTTCTTTCTTTCTTCTTCTTCTTTTAACTTGCTTAATTCATTTCTCCCAATATCTACCCTTTATCTTCCTAATCATGCTTACCTACTGCTTCCTGATTTCGAAAGGTCAAGCCAGAATGGTCAAGTGAAATTTCCCAAGGACTATTGTCTGCTTACTTTGGACTCAATCTGATTTCCTGTAAGCTTGGATATAAGATCTAATTTTCATGGTTAGATTGCTCTGATATATACATTGCCCTTAATTTGCTAAATTTTCTCTTTTTCCAAGAGGAGCCCTTTTAAGCTATAATTGTGTACAGGGTAAAATACAAATTTTGGCCCACTGTCTAATGAAAACCACCAGTATTGTTTCTTCTGCAAAACTGATTCAAATGTGTAGTGCTGTTCCATCAGTATGGATAGAGGAGTCTAATACATGTGTATGTATATAAACATGCACATTTTACCCCCTCTGCAGGGTAGACTAGAATAATTCTGCTCCCAACTGTATATTATGTAATTTAAGTGCCAATTAAATGAGATTATGCAACAGTATAGACATAATGGTATGTATTTTAGCCTGAGCTAAATATCTCTCCTTCTACATCACAAAATTCAAAATCATTTGGGGAATTGAAAATTGGGCCTGATGAGGGTGAGCAGAATAAGAATAGAATGAAGAATAGCTGAGGCCCTCTTGTTGCTGTAGTGAGCTTGCTGGAGGTTTGTTTTTGTTTTGTCTCTCTCTCTCTCTCTTTTTTTTTTTTTTTGGCTGATAGTGAGGTTTGAGGTGAGAGCCTACTGGGACAGGGGTTCATGGGAGGTTCTGCACATTGTATCCCTGAAGCTACTGATTGCCAGGTGGGACGAAAGGTGAAGGTAGTGAGGGTGGTGAGTGACATCCACTGAATCAGCAGTATAGGTGACTTAAATAATTGCTTTCTCTGAATAGCTTCTAAATTCGGTTAATTGTTTTTACCTCTCCATAAAGTTAGAATTAGAAGGCAGCTCTCTTAAGTGCAGTATCCATGTGTTCACCTTTCTTTTGATGAGATATTATTTTACTGAATATTTTCATAGTGGGATGCTCAGTAACTTTACCAGGTTAAAACTTCTGGAAATAAAAATATATTTTGAATTTTAGTGATATTGGCCAATAGATCAGTGTTAGAGGGCCAGAATTATGTATTTATAGATTAGGTTAAGTAATCATCCAAATCCCCCATTGCTTATTAAATTCAACAAGAAATTCTATCTGTACTGCAAAATAAAGAAAATGATGTAGAATGAAAGCTCATAATTGAATCCAGTGGATGCACGTATTTGGCAAATTAGATCAGTATCTGATTGTTCAGGTTTATACTTGCTTTTACTCTGGTTGTGCTGTGACTGAGAGAGCATGGTGGTGTACCAGGCATCTCAGGACCTGTTTCTATTTCTGACTCTGCCACTGTCTTTCTGTGTGACATGAGGCAAATCCTCCTCCTCTGGTTATGGTTACTTTGTGCAAGGTGCAGTTAATAGTCTGTCTCATTATGCTGCTTCTAGAGATGCTCTACGGATTCTTTGCTAATACTTGAAGAATATTTTGATATTTGCAGTAAGCCATTAATGAATTAATTTCTGCATCTCTTTTGTATGTGTTTGTGTGTGTGTGCAGTCACTTAGAGAGATAGCATTTGTACCCACTATCTCCTAGTTTTGCTATGAATATAAGTAAAGACATTTAAATCCCCAGGATGAACCCAATGGACTTCAGATATTATCTTTCTTGGATATAATTCATGAATGTCTCATTAATGGTTGTGGTGACTGCAGAACACTTTCAGACTAACTCTATAATGCTGATATTTAGTAATCAACAAATTAGTTGATTACCTCTACTAACTTCTGTAAACTTAATCTAACTGAATGATAATGCTTTGTTTTCTTTTAAGCTTATCAAAATGGCAAGAGAAGTTGCATGAATAAGCTCTAACAGGTTGCTCTTCCAGGCTACATGTATCATTGAATATAAAAACATATTCCAATTAAGGCCACAACTAATGTTCAGCCAAACAAGCCAGCCATTATGTAAGAATACAAAGGTAGTTGATATGATAATTTAGAGATTGTATCACATATATGGGTGAATTTACATGAGAGAACAGGTAATATATCTTCCTTAGAGTAGTATTAAATTGAGACATAAAGGATTAACAGAATTTTGATGAAGAATGAGGGTTGCATTCTTGGCATGCCTGTGTGAAGACCTGGAGTTGAGAAGGAGGTAGGCCCATTGGAGAAAGAGGGTGTCCTGAAGTGGGTGTGACCCAGATGAGTTATGGCCTTTTATGCCATGCTAAAGACTTAGGATTTTGTTGAGCATGACTGGAAAGCCATTGCTTAAAGGGTTTTTAAGCAGGGAATTGACAAAATTTGTGTTTTTAAGGAAGATGTCTTTGACTGCTGGATAGAGGGAGCATTCCAGGAGATAACCATGAAGGTGAAGAGACTTTTTGCCAAGATTCAGCTGAGATGATTTTGGGTCGGACAAAAGTAGAGACAAGAGAGATGGAGACAAATGGGTTGAATCCTCTGCATTTGCAGATGGGTGGAAGGATAGTGGATGAGGGTGGCTGTTTCTGGATTTCTGCTGTGAGAAATTTGAGAGATCATGTACCATTTTTTAAGTGTAACACTGGAGGAAGAGTGGTAGAGGATGACAAGAGTTCAATCTTTTAAGTATGTTCTGTCTGAGGCACTCATAATATCCAAATAGAACTACAGAGTAGGTGATTGGCTATACAGACTGGACTAAAGAAGACAGGACAGGGATAGAGTTGGAAATCTGGGAATCCTAGGCATATAGCTGTATTTATAGCCATAGGAATGGATTGCATTATCCAGGTGAGAGAATGGAATGATGAGGACTGGGTTGCAACTGCCAATGTTTAGAGACTGAGGAGCCACCACAGAGATAGGTATAAAACTGCCCAGACCAAGGAAGCGAACTTTCAAAAAAGATCTAGGAAACAGCAGTGCTGAAACTGCTAGGAAGTCAGATAAGATGAGTACCAAACAATAGCCCTTGGATTTGGCAGAAAGAAGGTGAGATTGGTGGTCTTTTTAGCAATGCAGGTGGCATGGTTAGGTAGGAGTCAAATGGGAGTAAGAAGAAGAGTGTCCAAGAGGAAAATTATCATTATGAGAAGTTAGAAGACATTTTGAGTTGGTGATAGAAAACTTTTAGACTTTACTCCCATGTGCTTTATTGTACCTGACCAGCTAAAATGTTTGGACTTGTAGAATTTCTTTTATAAAAGAGCATTTTATTTCTTGTCTTAGAAACTATAGACTATACATGATTCAGAAATGGGACTGTACCAAATAACGGCCAAAGAAGAATCATCCATTCTATTCCTTTTCTTTGGTCTGGTCTCTCAGAAATATAATGTTATCAGCTATGATTGTTGCTGTTTATCACCTCACATTAGTTTTATCCATGTATTTATCAAAGTCTGCTTTCCCCTCCACATACATTCGTGACCCCTTTTTCACATACTGATATGCCACAACTCTAAGGCCTGGCCGGAACACTGATATTCTGTGCCATGTTGTCTTTTGGCTGACATCACTCATTTGATATACTTCACTGTTCCCTGATCGCCATATTTCATTTGTTACTAGAGAAAATTTTGTGACTGGAGTTTTTCCCTTCTGCCTATCTCAGGATAGTGTCCCGACCCACTCGCCCAAGTAACTGAACGTGATTCAGAGATCTTTCAAGAACCAAATTGCTGGCTATTTCAGACTCATGTCTTACAAACTGATGAAGTATCTGTAATATAGGTCTTCGAAACATGGGTTCTATTTTCTTACGATCTAAACTTTTAGCTTTTCCTGACACGCTAACCCTAGCTTCCTCCTGTGACTTGTAGAATTTTTAAACCTAGAAAGGATCTTAGAGAAAATATAGTTCAGTGTTCTCCCTTACAGATGGGTAGATGAGCCTGGAGAAACTAAAGGGATTTGATCCAGGTAACACTGGTGGTAGTTGGAGTAACCCGGACAAGGAGTGTGCTTGAGGTTTGCACTCTCTGGAGAGGGAAAAGAATTTAGCATGGGCATGAGGGGGGAACTAGAAGAACTGAAAGAATAGGAATTAGAAGGAACTGAAAGGAGAAGAATAAGAAAAGGTTTGGAAAGCTGAGAGGAAGACCACACAATCTGATTGGCCTCCGCATTTGAATGACCCCAGATCTGATTAGTGGGAGGACAGATGTTTCCATTAGACCATCGTCTTGTAGATTCTAGCTTGTGAGAGTGAGATTATAGGACAGAAACATTTCCAGAGAATCACTGAGGCTTTTTTTCCCTACTAGGCTATTACTAACTTGAAGGAAATTTACTACTATTGTTATTGTAATCATTATTATTATTTGACTATGTTTTACAGACAATGTAGTTTGGGAGGGGTAGGTGGGGGACTGGTACCATAGTAGTGGGAAAGTGGGAAAGGAAGGATTATATTTTTAGGAGCACCAAGAGGAGTCCTTGTTTCTATATGTCATTAACTGACTATGGGGCTTTAGTTGTTCACTGGAAAATGAAGAGAGTTGGTCATTTCAACTCTAAAAGTGTGATTTTGTATTGGTGTTTCAGTGAATGCAGTCCTCCTCTTTTCTGTGTACAATTGGAAAACTATAGTCATGAAAATCCTGAGATTGGTCTTAACCAGGTGAATGTATCTCTTGCAGCATTTTCCCTATTTTTTGGTGATTGTTATAGCTCCATGACCTTATCTCCATCTTGTTTACCTATATACAGCATGTGAGGGAAGGGAATTGTGAACTAACATAAGATATTTTATACGTGATTAGCTATGAGTGCAATAAATATATTGTGGATTATCTGTCCATAACAACTAAAGACTATTCTTCCTATTGCCCACCCAGGGTTTAGGCCACTGCAAAAAGAAAAACCATAATAGGATCAGAGATGGACAATGTGTGTGGAATGAGAGTGTCAATGTGTGCATTTATGTGTCTAAGTAGACTCTCTCCAGTTATCAATGACTGTTGGATTAACCATTGTTTTGCATTTTCCACCTATACTTTCCACTCAGTTGTGCAAATGGTGACCATAAAAAAAAAATAAAAAGAAAAGGGAATTGTCAGTTCTCTGTGTTTGGCTCACAGGTGGATTTTTGTCTGACTGTATATGTCCTGTACATTAAAATTCAGCAGCTTGTTTAGGGCATGGGAGTGTCAGTGTGAGTGGAGTGTTCCTTTCTTGCTATTGGATGGCTTCTGTTCTCCTATACTGCTGCCCTGCCTAATGCTGGCCTTCCGGGTCTGTGTCCCTATTATGCTCCCATCAGTCCTGGGGGTTGATACTTACGGTTTGAAAGCTCTGGAAAAACTCTGCCCCAGAGCATGGTGGAGATTGTCAGCTACTTGTTTCTGGCCTGGGTGAGGGGAGGTGTTGCTTCTGTCAAATGGTTAAGCTCTGTACAGTGGTGAAAATAGCCAATTAAGGGGAATGCTAACACTAGGTCCAAAGGTGACTCTTTTGTCCTAGTCAGGGTGAAAGTTCTGGAGAACAGAGAAGTTCATAAGTTATTGTCAAGGCTTGAGGTTGATAGAAATAAGGGGAAATAGTGCTCTTTGATTTTCCCTTTTCAAAAGGAAAAGAGAAATAGGACCAACATTTATGGAACACCTTTATGTACCAGACACAATGGGAGGTACATTTTCATTCAGATGGTTTATGAAAATTATATCTAGAGCTCTACATAGATATGTCTATAGATATAGATGTATTTTTATATTTATAGATAGGAATATAAAAGTATTTGCTAGAGCAGAGTTAAAATTAGAGAATCAAGTTTTTAGATTATGAAGTCTTCAGGAACTATAGTTTTTTTTTTTTTTTTTTTAAAGAGAGAGAGAGAAAGAATCAGTTTTATTTATTTATTTTTCATCTGGTTTTAGTTTCTCTGACACTTAGTTGTATATGTGGTGTTGGGAATCAAACCCCGGTCCTCACACATGCCAGGTAAGTGTTCTACTACATAGCCACTGCTATAGTCCAGAACTATAGTTTTTCTAGGTTAAGCTGCTTTTTAATTATTTATTCATTAAAACAGGTTCCCCAAGAAACTTTGTTTTTTAAAATGTATTTTATTAAAGAATTGAGTTAACAATTGTAAATGCATTTAAAGTAACAATATGATATGGATATTCACTTAAACCAGAATTACCCCCTAGATCCCTCCCTGTTCTTCCCCTCTCTCCCTTCCCATACCTACTCTAGCCACCCTCCCACTACATATCTATGATTGCCCTTGATTATGTGTTACTATGCCTTTGTTGGGTCTAATACATGAGATTAACTACCTTTCAAGTAGGCTTGGGTTTAACTGCAGCCTCCACAAATGAGTAAAAACATTTGAGACCCTTGACTCTCTGGGTTTGGCTAACTTTGCTCAACATGATTTCTTCCATTGCCATCCATTTACATTCAAAGGCTGAAATTTCATTGTTTCTAATTGCTGAGTAGAACTCAATTGTGTATATATACCACAGTTTTTGGATCCGTTCATCCAATGAGGGGCATCTGGGTTGGTTCCATAATTTAGCCATTGTAGACTGAGCTGCTCTGAACGTAGATTTTGCTGTGTCTCTGTAATGTGCTGATTCTAACTCCTCTGGGAAAATACCCAGAAGAGGGATTGCTGGATTGTATGGTGGGTCCATCCCTAATTTTTTGAGGATTCTCCACACTGCTTTCCAGAGTGGTTATACCAGTCTGCATTTCCACCAACAGTGTACTAGTGTTCCTATCGCCCCACAACCCCTCTAGCATCTGTTATAGTTCACATTCTTCATTTTTGCTAATCTGACTGGAGAGAGGTGAAATCTTAATGTAGTCTTCATTTGCATTTCTCTGATTACTAGTGATTTAGAGCACTTTCTCATGTATTCATTGGCTTGCTCAGTGTCCTCTGTTGAGAAGCTTCTATTTAGCTCTATGGCCCATTTATTAATTAGATTGTTTGTGTATTTGATGTTAAGGTTTTTGAGGACTTTGTAAGTTCTGGATATTAGTCCTCTGTCAGAAGAATCACAGGCCATGACTATCTCCAATTCTGTGGGTTGTCTCTTGACATTTTTGACCAATTCCTTTGCTATGCAAAAGCTTTTTAGCTTAATGGCATCCCACTCATTGATTTTTGACTTTATTTCACTTTAGGAGTCTTGTTGAGAAAGTCTTTGCCTAATCCCAAATGCTGGAGTGTTGGTCCTAACTTTTCTTCTAGCAGCTGTATGATAGCTGGTTTAATTCCTAGATCCTTGATCCCTTTAGATTTGATTTTTGTGCAAAGTCAATGATAAGGGTTTAATTTCAACTTTCTGCAAGTAGTTCTTCAGTTTGTCCAGCACCATTTGTTGATAGGCTGTCTCTCCTCCATGTTATGTTTTGACCCTCTTTGTCAAAGATTAGATGTTTAAAGATTTGTGGGTTTGATTCAGAGTCTTCTATTTGATTCGGTCTTCATTCCTATTTTGGTACCATTATACTACAGCTCTGTAGTATAGTTTTAGATCTGGTATTGCGAATCCACTTGTTTCATCTCTCTTGCCTAGTAATGTTTTGGCTATTCTGGATTTCTTGTTCCAAATGAATTTGAGAATTGCTTTTTCTGTATCAGTAAAGAATGACATTGGTATCTTGATGGGGATTGCATTGAATGTATAAAGTGCTTTTGGCAGAATTGCCATTTATAAATTATATTATTTCTGCCTAACCAGAAGCATGGGACATCTTTCCATCTTCTCAGGTCAACTTGGATTTCTTTCTTTGATGTCCAATAATGTTCTTTGTAGAGGTCTGTGACTTCCCTTGTTAGATTAATTCGCAAGTATCTTATTCTTTTTGAGGATGTTGTGGATGGGACTGATTTCCTGATTTCTTGTTCTGTCATATTATTGTTAGTGTATAGGAAAGCTATTGATTTATGGGTATTGGTTTCATAGCCTGCCACTTTGCTAAATCTGTTTATAAGCTCAAGCAGTTTTCTGGTGATTTTTTTTTTATCTTCCAGATAAAGGGTCATGTCATCAGCAAACAAGGATAGTTTGATTTCCTATCTTCCTATTCTTATCCTTTTGATTTCCTTCTCTTGCCTGATTGCTCTGGTTAGGGTCACAAGAACTATATTGGATAAAAGTGGTGAGAGTGGACAGCCTTGTCATTCCTGAGTTTAGTGGAAATGCTTTCAGCTTTTCTGTTTAGTATTATGCTAGCTGAGGGTTTGTCATATAAGTACCTTTGATCCCTATCTTCTCTAGAGTTTTGAGCATAAATGGTTGCTGAATTTTATTGAAGGCCTTTTCTGCATCAATTGAGATTAACTTTAGGTTTTTTTTTTTTAAAGAGAGAGGGGCAGTGAGAGAGAGAGAAAGAGAGAAAATAAATTTTATTTAGTTTTTCATGTGTCTTTTGTTGCTCCAACACTTTGTTGTATACATGGTGCTGGGGTTCACACACATGCCAGGCAAGCACTGTAACCACCAAAACACTGCTCCAGTGCCTCCAAGTAACTTTTTAAGGGGGATTTCTTTTTTTTTGGTAACTTATTTTTAAATAATTTGTGCTTGTTGAACATAATAGAGTTGTGTTTCTTTAAAAATATTCACTAATTCAGACTTCTTATAGTGTCAGTCAGTTTTTGCCATCATCAGCCATTAATAATGGAAGCAGCAATAGAAACAATTTTAGTGTATGGTTTTGGGGTCCTCACCTTTACCTAAAGACTGTTATTAGAACTCTTTTGCTAAAATAAGCACTTGGAATGCAGATACGAATGTTTTCTGAGCTAAATGATAAGATTCTCACAACCTAATCTGGCCTCCCCTTTGAGAGGTTTTCTCTGTAACTGTTTGATCATACCTAGAGATTGTTATTATCATCATCACCATTATCATCATTATCAGATATTACATATTAAAAGTGCTGTGCTGAGTAAACACCAGGTAGCAAGTTGAGATTTCTTATCAGTCTTGCTTGGGGAACCTCAGGTTTCTTGAGGATTTCTGGGAGGCTTTCAGTATGCAAAATTCCCATGCAGTTCAGTGGAAAGAAAATTATTTCCGTTTTTTTTTAAAAATTGACTTTTATTATTAATTTGCTTGCATGCTTGATCCTAAGTGTATTTGATAACATTAATATTAAAATAAATTACTTAGCAGGATTTAAAAATTATCTATAAATAAATTACATTATATGTAATTATCTGTCAATAAACATATACATTATTTTTTCTATGTGGAAAGTGGCCCATATCCAAAATATAAAAATAGAAGTCAATCCAGTGTCCTGAGCAATAGTATGTATTTAAAGTCAGGACCTTTATGCAAACAATTAATAATGGGCTGGCTTATACCCTGTTAACTATAAAATTATACCATGTTCTTTGAAGGGAGTTTTCTCTTCATTAGCTGGTATTTATGCTCCATAAAATTAGCAATGTTACTTTGATTATATCTTCTTAGAGCTGCGAATGGACACTTACGGGTTTGTAAATAATAAACTAATAAATTATTTCTATTTCATTATTAAATATTTAGGATTATACATACTTTGGAACATCTCTCAGTGTTTAATTAGAGATGTGTGTGGGAGGGGGGAATAGGATGGGGATGGCTGGAGGTGGGGAAAGGTATAAACATTTTACCTGTCCTTTTGTGATCCTTTAGCTAAAACACAGTACTGAAATCTCAAGTTAAAAATGTTTATATAGTATCTTCTATCAAAAAGGCTTAGGGTGAAGTGAAGATGACAGTTGAAAAATTGGAAGAGTGAGGTTAGGGTATAAAAGGCATATCATAAAACTATATACCCAATAAGATTAGTCTGATAGTTGTGTCTTTCTTTTCTAGCAGGAAACATGAGGAAGAAAACATAAATAGTTGTACAATCTATATTACAAATATCAAATGTATTACAAAAACACTGTCAAAACGGTGACAAGGTGCCCAACTCTTCTTGATATTGATACCAGAGAGACATTTCTTCTGTGAGATTTTAATGAAGAGGACACTTGGATAGCTGGTGGCAATATCCTTGACTTCCCCCAAATCTTGGTTTCTGCGGCTGTACAGGGAGGATGGTAGCATGAGGGCATGAGGTGAGAGATACAGAACACCCAGCAGTTCCTGGCATGCTCACAAGCATTTCTTAAATGATTGCTGTCATCTGTATGTACAGTAAACACAGCAACATGCTTCCCAGGAAGGAGCTAATAGATCCATTTTGTATACAGAGGCACATGTTGTCAGCCACCAAATCATCTATAGTATTTTGAATTTGACTGGTACATTTTTAATTTTTTTGCCTCAAGAGGTTCAGTTCTTCCAAGTTCTAAATCATCCTTGGTAGCGAAGTGGGTATTTGTGAGAACCACCTTAACTTGGAGGATTACAGAGTTAATAAGTGTTAAGAGTTCTCTGTCAGAAAACATTATAGCAGCAATCAGAAATATGTACTCAGGTTAGACAAATCTTAGGAACTGGGAGACTTGGATGTGATCACTTTACAGAACTTCCTGCTTGTAACTAGGGTGGAGCAGGTGAAGATGGAAGAAGCAAGAAACACATAGCGATTATTTCTGACAGTCAGAGATAACCAGAAAGCCATATTTTCTTCCCAATAGTACTGGCTGTGGTGTGGACTATGAGATACTCTCAAGACATTGAGAGTTTGTTGGGAACTCACACCATCTGTTAAGGAAAGGCATGTAGAGTATTTATTTGAACATGATACTGAGTCTCCAAATCCAGGGTGAAGCCCTTTGACTGTATACCTACATGAGCACTCTCTAATGTGATTTCCAGTGGTTTTACTTTATCTTTCGAGCAGCAAGAATGAAACCGTTATTCTAATAATATGCTAAACAATCACCTCTTCCTTATGAGTTATAACTTTAAAAAATAAAGCTTCTTCTTTCTTTTTTATTATCTTTGGAAGCAGTATTTCTTGAAATTTCTAGAAGAATTTTTTTAAGCCCCAAAATTTCCTTATAAGAAACATGTTAACTATCCTTGATTCTTAGAGCATCTTACTATTTTGTAGACACTTGTGGGATTGGAAAGCTTATCTGTCAAGTTTTCTTCTTTTCTTTTTTTACATAGAAAACAATACTACACCCTCAACCTTTGTGGTTCCCTTTCGAGTCTGCAGTCATTTTGTGAGTTATCATTTAAAAATAGCCATCAATCTTCATGACATATCTCTCAGACAGGTAAAGCTATTTTAATAAAAATAAATACTGAGATCCGCCTATGATATTCTTACCAACAATAGCATATTTTCAGCAATGCTGCTCCTATTGTTTAGAAGACAGATATTCTGTGGGGGCAGTAAGAATGCTTCCATCTTTGTTCATTTCACTTTTGGTATTTTTATTACTTGGCACATACAGCTTATTAAATATTTGATCATCACTTTGAGAAAGCATGTTTACCTTACCCCACCCACCAAGGCAAGGCTGTCTTGCTGTCCTCTTGTGGGCAAAGAAGTGGAAGTGGAGAGCAGTTAAGAAGTAATTGATGAAGCAGGAGGTCCTGAAGATCTTTTTAAAAATCATTTTTATTGGTGCATTATAATTATACACAATAGTGGGATTCATTGTTACATGTTCATATATGCATGTAACACAATTTGGTCAATTTCATTCCCCAGGACCTCCCGTTTACATCCTGTCCTCCTTTTGCTTGGCCACCTTCCTCTACTTTACTGGTCTCCCTTTTATTTTTATGAGATTCCCCTGCCCCTTTCCCCTTTTTCTTCTATGGCTTCCACATATGAGGGAAAACACATGACCCATGAATTTCTGAGTCTGGTTTATTTCACTTAACATAATGCTCTCAAGTTACATCCATTTTCCTGCAAGTAGCATATATATTTTTTTTAAGGTTGAATAAAACTTCATTGTGTATCTATACCACATTTTCTTGATCCATCCATTCATTAGGCACCTAGACTAATTCCATAGTTTGGCTATTGTGAATAGTGCTGCTAAAAAACATGGGTATGCATGTATCACTGTAGTATTCATACTGAAAACTTTAATTCTTAAGGATAAATCCTGAGGAGTATTATGGCTGGTTCATATGATGGTTCCATGCCTAGCCTTTTGAGGAACCTGCATACTTATCTAAAAGTTTTCTTTAACCCCAGAACCATGTTCATTCTCCTCTACCTGAATGCATGATTGAAAAGGAAACTTTAGTTCCATGTTATGTGGGAGGAGAAGGAAGATGCTTTGAGTTTTGATTCTTAGGTCAGTGTCATGATTTCCTCTGGCAGTTCCTGGATGACATCTTTCTCATAGGGAATATTTTCCATGCTATGAAGATCCCTACAAAAAGTTTATATCCACATGATATTAGGAAATTATGACTTCCCAGAGGCCATCACTGAGAATATAAAAAATGTCTGAGAAAGGTTGTATGGGAAAGGAGAGGGAGCAGAAAACTGCTGCAGATGAGTATGAGGGATCTTTTTGGATTGGTAGAAAGGTTCTAAATTTGTATTATAGTATTAGTTGCACAACTCTGTAATTATACTAAAATCATTAAATATACTTTTAAAATGAGTGAATTTTATAGTTTATAAGTTATACCTCATTAAAGCTGATAAAAATGTATGAAATTTGGGATGTCTTGAAAGGAACCCCATTTCCACTGGGTGTCTGGGTACCATAGCTCTCTGGAGTGTAGCAGCACCTCTAAAAGCTTCCTCATCTGAGAAAGTAAACTGGGAAAGTGGGGAGGAGGAGCTGGAAGAGTTGGGGGACAAACCAAATCTGCCACAGGGAGCATGCCTGGGAGCACAGAGGGAACCAAACTGCTCCTTTCTCATCACGACAGCACACACTGGGTTCACAAAGCTAAGGTATATTCATTCCTCTCCAGAGTCTGAGGTTCACTCCTGAATCACCAGGAATCTTTCCTTAGTTTGATGACAATGCAGCTTAGTTGGAATTCTTGACTTAAAATCCTGTCAGTCCATGCAGACTGTCTTATAAATGACTAGGTCAAATGTACTGCATGAATTTGGGTAGATATATTATGTTTTTAATATCGACATAACTAATGTAACCTACCAATTTTTTGCTTTGTTGCTATTATTTAATAAGGCATAGAAAATATTTAATGTGACAAGTTTTTAGAAAGATTTCCTACCTCTGTGTGAGTGTGTATGTGTGTGTGTGAGTGTGTATGTGTGTGTGTGCGCGCACACCCGCATAATGTTTTCCTAATTCCCGAAGGAAGGTAACGAAGTTTTCAGCATTTGATTTACTAAAGAAATTGGTTGGCTTTGCTTACTTGTATTGTTGAGACTTAAGATAAAGCTGCAGGACTCCCTCAGTAACCAGAGCACAGGAAACAATTGACACTGTTTTTTAATTCACATTGTTTCTGAGACATTTCCTACTTCCTAGTATAATATAGCTTTCCCATGAGAACAATTTGCTTACAAATGGTTAGACATGATACATTTCTCACTGGCACACATTCTGTGGGGAGAATTTCACTGTGCCTTGTAGTAGCAAGCCGCTGTGTTGCTATGTGTGCTCCTTGGGGGTGGGGGCTCTGCTTCAGGGAAAGGTGTCTCCAACTTCATTATTCCAAGCACCACATAGTTTCTTTTGAACATTGACCCATTCACTTAGGATCCTCCATTCCTTGGTTGGATTCTTCCTTGAAACAAAATTTAATCCTTTTAACCCTGCCAACTGAATGAAACAGCCTTATGGATTATGGTGTTTTTGGATATGTCCGATGTGTTACCCTGGGGAGTAGCTCAGAGCAATGGAAATGGGAGTGCTGTATGCACATGAATTGCATGATGGTATGTGATATAATCTGTGGCATTGTTAAATGCTATTGAGGAATAATTCCAGAAATGGGAAATGAAACCCACAGATGAGATAATCTAATATAATTTTCAGTTAAAAGTGTGCACACTATTCCTGAAGCAGTGATTCCAACATTCAGAAGTTATGCTATGTATGAAGTGAAAGCAAAAGTTTCCCAATTTTTTTAAAAAAAGATGTGGAACTTTGAGTTCCCTTTTTTTGTCTTATCAGATTTTATAAAAATAATACCACTTGTCAGTTTTGTAGCTCCTTCCATCTAGAGAACTGAAAGTGCTTCACAATCTTTTTACCTCATGCCCTTCTCTTCAAGGCAATTTTTTTTTTTTGGCTGGGCTGAGTTTATTTTTATCATCGCCAACAACCAGTTTTTAGAAACTTTTGGAAACGAAAAAAGAAAAATCAGAATGGCACTGTAGCTGACATTCGTTTTAGCTGTTTCCTAGTGTGAACATTTGAGTATTTCTAAAATCTTCTCTACAAGTATGTCTTATTTTTCTCAGTTTGTCCCAATTCTAAGTCTCTGTTCTGCTGATTGGTTAAAAAAAAAAAAGTTGTACTGGGCCTGGAATGGTGGCTCAGTGGTTACGGTGCTTGCCTGGCATGAGCAAGGATGTGGGTTCAAACCCCAGCACCACATACACGGTGGAGTATTGGAACAATGAAAGCTACATGAAAAGCTAAATAAAATTAACTCTTAAAAAATTAACTCTTAACAGCTTATCTACAACAAGATGACTTTTTGAACTTAAGGTTAGATCTTTATTTTTGCAGCCCCAACAGCATCTTTTGCAGCACCCAAGTCAATATAATCACAGTCTCATGGAAATGAGAACAGCGAAGGCCTCTAGGGGTTACCCAGTTTAAGCTTCTCATTATCTAAATGATGATTTTGAGGCCCATAGTGGTTAGAAGCATGCTGAAGGTCATATAGCTATCTGGTGGCAAAGGTGTGGCCATATTTAAGGATTCCTGATTACTAGTTTGATGTTCTTTGGTTTTCCTAAACAAAAGCCATCTATCTGGACAGAACTAGAGCACACCCTCGTAGAATCCTAGTGCCACTCAACAGGTTGAATCACACACTGTGGGTAACTGAAAATGGGGAAGAAATTCTATTTTTTTGGTTTGAATTTGTCAAATAGAGAATAGTAACATTGAGTTCATGGACCTTTTCTCTGGCCTGTGTATCTTGTTTGATTTTTGTGCAGTGGAGAACACGATTAGAAATAACTGAAATAAATGACTGTGATTTGTGTACCTTCTTTAGGCCACCACACCATCTACATTGGGGTCCATGTGCCCAAGAGCTACCGGAGAAGGAGACGTCACAAGAGAAAGACAGGGCACAAAGAAAAGAAAGAAAAAGAGAGAATCTCTGAGAACTACTCCGACAAATCAGATGTGGAAAATGCTGACGAATCCAGTAGCAGCATCCTAAAACCTCTCAGTGAGTATTCTCTGGGGCTCGATTCCTCCCTCCACCTCACTCCCCAACCTTGGGGAAGGCCCTTTCTAGAATCCTGCAGCTAACATGGAAAGGATGAGTAATATTAATAGTAATGTGGGGATGGTCTGCTCTAAAGGATAATGTCTTCAGAGATGTTTTTCTTATGTTGGCAGCTTTTTCTAGCAAGTCATCTAGAAGATTCTGAATTGGTCAGAAAAGATCTGATGAAGTTTAGGCATAGTCGTATGTTCTACATTTTTGACCAGTGAAATGGGGCAGAGGGTTACAAATGGTATTTAACAACAATAATCAACAGTGACTGTAGACTCATAAAGAACTTTTTGGATTTATTGTGTCTGCTTAGAAATAGGTTGCATTCCTTAGGCTAGGAAAAAAATCTGGATCTTGGAACTAAAACCTATGTAGATGCGTTGGAGTTTTAGAGTGAGCTGTTAGGAGAAGGAGCAGTGGCTCGGTGGTTATGGTGCTTGCCTGGCATGTGCATGTACGTGAGTTCAAACTCCAGCATCACGTATACAAAAAAGTGTCTGAGGAAAGAAAATCACATGATAAACTAAATAAAAATTGCTTCTCTTTAAAAAAAGAAAAGAAATAGGTTGCATTGAGACAATAGGTTAAGATGAGAGTGTGTGCATATATATTTTTTATATCTTTCCAAGTGTCAGAGTTGTAGGTGACAGTGAACTAGATCATTGACTAGATAAGTGATTTGAAAAGGAGTGATGGAGAAGTATCCTGTTCTTCAGAGAATAACATAGATAACACAGTTCTTGAAATGTTGGACATAACATGCATTGTGCAAAATGTTATTAAGAACATAACAGCAAGCAACAGGAGGTCAAAGAACACCCTTAGACTCAGGTTTAGGCATATGTTTATGTTACTTTTTGTTTTTTTAATGTGGGAAATAGTTGGCTACATGAGTAGCCTTGTGGCTGTAGTGAGAATGAATATGTGCAGTAGAAACACATGCCAATTTTGGGAGATTCCCCAACAGGAGTTACACAGTGACAGCTTTTCATGTTGGCAGAGCTCTGTACATTCTTCATTTCTTTGCTGTAGTTGCAGAAATATGGACCCTGTAATAAAATGCATTTTGTGTGGCACAGATAAAGATCGAGTTCAGTCATTGCAGGTGATGACAGGCCAAATTAGAATGAGCTGCTCAGGGGTGTTGAAAAGTGAATTTATAGAGTTAAATTAAAGAGGGTGTGAAGTGCAGTGATCTGAATCTTTTTTAGTCTCACCAAAAGAACTGAGCAGGTGGCAGAGGAAGCTAGAGAAGTACCATGTTAGAGGAGCCATACAGTTGGGCCACTGAATTAAAGATCAAATGCTGGAGACTTTGAAGATGGACCTCTGAACTAAAAAGATGTAATAAATGTGAGATTTAGTAGGGAACAGAGGGGTGGGTGCAGTGGTATACACCTGCAATCCCAGCAACTCAGGAGGCTGAGATGGGAGGATCGGGAGTTCAAAGTCAACTTCAGCATCTTAGCAAGGCCCTAAGCAACTTAGTGAGACTTTGTCTCAAAATAAAATATAAAAATTGCTGGGGATGTGGCTCAGTGGTAAAGCACCTCTGGGTTAATCATGAATAAAAAAAAAAAAGGGCGGAACAGAGGACAGGAGACTAAAGTTAGGAACTTTTCTGAAAGATATCCTTCTTGTAGCAGCTAAAACTGTGGAGTCTGTTCCAAGCAAAGTCCTGGAAATGCATGTACAAAGGTCACAGTTAATAGTGTGGAGGAATAAAAGATAACATCCTCTTCCAAATAAATGAGTCCAGCTTATTTCTATTTACTATCTGTTTTTGACAAAATTTGAGCTAGTATCGAAGAGGCACTCTTTGTATTATGCTTGGATCTCTCCTTCTCGTTAATAAATCATCTTCCCTTCTGAAATCTAAGAATATCATCACTATTGATATTATAAAGGTAAGAGATGTTTGCCTACACAGATGGGCCAGGGGAGTTTAAGATGATAATTACGTACCAGTTTTTTTAGGAAGGGCAATGGAAACAGTGCCAATAGTCAGGTAATTTGGAATGAGTGGATCAGAAAGATACTGAGTCTAGATCTGTGTCAGCCACAGAAAACTTGCTGTCTGGCATTTGAGGACCAGTCTGAGTATACCATGTAAAATAAATAAGGCCCTCATTCCTCCTGGGGATGCTCTTTAGGTTGTATGCTAGGTTTCTGAGAGGTTCTGTGGAGACATAGTTTTTAAGCACCAAATCATACAATTTTCATAAAAATATTATTTATAAATTTACATTGTATACTTAGTTTTTTCCTGTTGGTCATTAAGTAATACTGTAATATATCTTTAAGAAATTTGAAAGAAGTCATCCATTTGGACCTGAAGGTCCTCTTAGAAATCACCATTATTTTCTCCAGTGCTTACCGTGGAGACCAGATAGATTGGTAGTTGGTTTGTCTTGGCGTATTTCTACTTAAGAGTCAGAATTGTTGCACCCAGATGTAGAAAGATATTTAAACCTTGCATTGGGGAAACTACAGAGCTCTGACTCCAAGTGACAATAAAATGAAAATTCTTAGGAAAAAACTAATTTAATGAAATGTGTTCTAATATATACCATCATGGTATTTCAAGAACAGCCACATAAGTCTCTGTTGTTCTGGAATCCAGATGTTTAAGTTACCTATATATAGAGACACATGATGTCCCAGAGACAAGGCTCCCACATGTGCTAGCAGGGCATCATGTGATGCTTGTGTTTTCCAAAACAAAACAAATAAGCATGTCACACATGAACAGTCGCTCAATGAGCATCATCTTTGACTTTCCTTGCTTTCACCCCACCTCCCCCCCCCCCCCCCCCCCCCCCCCGTGCAGTATTTCAGTTTTGCTGTTAAGGAACTGTCATATCTTGCTTGGACAACTGCAACAGCTTTTGCTTTTTGGAGTCCTTCTCCACACAGAGGCAACATTGGTCATGACTGAAGTATAGACCAGGTCATGCTGCTCCTCTGCTGAAAACTTCCCAGGCCCCTTAGAATACAATTACAATCAGGCAGCCAGGCCCACAGTGTCTCTCTAGTCCTGCATTGTGCCGTTCGCTCTTTACTCCCTCTATTCTAGTCATGCTGATAGTGTGAAGCCTTTTGTACCTCAGGGCCTTTGCACATGCAAGCCTGTCTTCCTGGGATGGTTACCCTGTTCTTGTCCTGATTAACTTTTTCTTTTTTATCTTCCTGCTTTTAGATTTTACCAGTACAGATTGGCCTTTCCTTACTACTCTATGTAATGCAGGTGCTCCAACATTATTCTTTCTCTGCTTCTTATTTGATTCCTTCATAATACCTATTTCGACTTCCAGCTTTGGTCAGCCTACAGTTTTGTCTTGAGCTAGTGCTAGATTGTGAGCTCTGAGAGCAGGAATCAGATTTGTTTTGTTCATTGGTATCTCTGGCCCCTAGCACAATGCCTGGCACACAGCATGTGCTTAATATATGCTTATTGAAGAGGAAATAGAATAAACCCATTTCTGGAGAGGAAAGACGTAAATATTGCTTTTATTGCTCTAAAGATTTCTAAAGATGCAGCTGATATTCTTGTTTTTAAGCTGCGCACTTCATCTTTCTGTTTCCCTGCCCTGTCTTACTCTTTTGTCATGTAAAATCTAGTCCTTTTAATAATTCCACTTCGGAAAGTGCCTCATTTTTTCAGCTTTTGCCAAAGTGGCATTTTGGTCTAGGGTAGATGACTCCCAAGTATGTGAAGTTATTTGTTACCCATAGGTGATAGAAGAAATCTATTCACAGGGCACAGAGATTCATCACCTACACTTAGAAATGCTCATATTCCACATGGAACTCCAGCACCTCCACATCAGAAGCCTCATTCAAGAGCGATGGAACTGAATAATAAAGGACATTTCTATGAAGAAATAAGCCAAATAACTTGCAATATTTGGGTACATCAGGAAAATAACATAATTAACAGGTTCATTTAGCTCAAAACAGACCTGTGTCTTTGATTTTCCCCAGCACTCTGGTGTCAATGGAGTTTCTAAAAGGTAGATGTGTATTTGATCCCTTCTACATTAGGGTCCTTGAGAAGGAATCCAGCTAGCCACGTGCCCTCCTCTCAGCTTGGCAGTGCTCCAAGTCCTTGAACAGCTGCTATGTCAGTGTAGCAGCAGAGCCTGTGTCCTAGCTGGAGACACAGAGGAGGAAATGTGTGTGAGAGTGTGGTACACTGAGCCAGGGGGAAGGAGAGGCTGGGGAAGAAAAGCGAACTGGAAGAACAGGCAGGAGGAGACAAGGGAATGAGGAGGTGGTGTGGAGTGGGTGGTGGAGAGAAAAGTTAGATTGTGCTCTTTCTTAAAAATAATCCTTTTGCCTCCTCCACCGTGCACTTTTTTTCCCCCTGAGTTAGCAGCTGCCATCCTCTGAGGGTTGCCCAAAAAGTGGGTGGGAAGATGGTCCTGGCTGATAGGATCTGGAAACAGCACAGCTTCCCACCCTCCATGGTTTTGGCTTGTGCATTTCTTTTTGTTAATGTCCTGGAGTATTCATGGGGGCACCAGAAGCCGCTTGGTTGGGGCAGAGACTCTGAAGATGTGTGAAATTCAAGGAGACATGGCTGCAGACAGAACATCCTGCTCAGTACATTGATCTGCTGTGTAATGTGTTTTGTGACAAGCTTTAACATGCAACTGAACTAGGAGCCCCTCACAGCCACTCACATGCTGGTCTTGCCTGTGTGGTACTGTGGCACTAGCTAGGTGCGCACAGACACTCCTTCAGTCTTATGGTATTTTTTAGCTCTTTGGATGTGTACCAGAACTGACGGATTTATGCTGGTAGACATTGTTCTGTGAGCCTGGGACAATGGATGCCAGTTGGTGATCCAGTTATATTCAGGAAACTGAAACAGAGAAATGGGCAGCTGCTTTTGTGTGGGGCTTCCGGGTAAATGAACAGAGTAGCTTTTCATAAGAGCCAAGAATATTTGGTGTTTTGTCATTTGACTTCCCATTTTCCCAGTGCACACCCCTGTGCCCTCCCCCACCCTGACCTCATACATCTTGGAACATTTCTACTTTTTTTTTTTTTTAAGAGAGGGAGAAAGTGAGAGAGAGAGAGAAAGAGAATCAGTTTTACTTATTCATGTGATTTTTGTTTCTCTGACACTTAGTTGTGTATGTGGTGCTGGGGTTCAAACCTGAGTCCTTGCAGATGCCAGGCAGGCCTACCAGCTGCTGAACTACCGTTCAGCCCCACGTTTCTACTTTTTTAACAACGTTTTTAGGTAAGACCCTTCATTTTGCCATCATAAAGTAAGATTTCTTTAATTTTGCTATGCCATTGATATAACTCCAATGTGAATCAGTATGCAGGGCGCAAGGGAATCTTTGGGATGTGTGTGAAGTGAGATGGCTCTGTCTCAGTTCAAAGAAATATACAGAAGAGCTATACTGCCTACTTCATCCTCAGCTCTGTTTTTCGTTTTATAGAAGTAGGAAGAAACACTTTAGCTTTAGGTCTGAGATCAAAAGATTTTATATTAAAAAGTAATTGGAAACTTAAACTTTGCCTTTTCAAAAGGAGCCCCTGTGATACAGTTTCCCTAGAAAGGCAGCATATCAGGCAGCTAAGAGCACATTTTGGAGGCGGCTTACTTGAGGTAGAATCCTAGCTCATACCTGCAATGTAGCCTTAGAAATACTTAGCTGTTTTATACATCATTTTCCTCATCTGTAAGAAGAGGATTATGATAGAATTTAATCATGTATTCTGAATATCAAATGAGCCTGCCATTTGGTTAGAAATAATAGTTAGCAGTTAATGATTTTGAGTTACCCTGAATACTTTCTTCAACCTCATCTTTCCCCATCTATTGTAAGCAGATAGTTTCAGGCTAAAACTTTATAGAGATTAATTCCTTATAAACAATAATCACTATTCTTTTTTTTTTTTAAAGAGAGAGAGTGAGAGAGAGACACAGAGAGAAAGAATCAATTTTATTTAGTTTTTCATGTGGCCTTTGTTGCTCGGACACTTGGTTGTGTACGTGGTTGGTGCTTGGGTTTGAATCTGAATACTCGCACATGGCAGGCACGTTCAGTAACTGCTGAGCCACCACTCCAGCCCCAATAAAAATTATTCTTTAAGCTTGTCTAACCTTTTCTACCACAAATTCTCATTAGTAATTCCTTTGCATTAGGCATCAGCTTGGCTCCTGGCTCCTGGTGGCATCCTTGGAAGAATCAACCTAAATTCAGTCTCTTAACTTGCCAGTGAGTATCAGTCTGGATGGTGGCTGGCAAGTGAAAGGACCAAGGAAAAGAGAATTTCAAGGTGCACAGATGACAATTACTGAGCTGCTCTTTATGTGGAGTACTGCCAGTAGCAAGTGGCTCTGCTTACCAAATGTGCCCTTGAATTTAATCTCTAGTTCTGTACCCCTGCAGTCCTGTGGGTTCTCTCTTTCATGAAAAGGATGTCTTTCTGGCTCTCTGTTTGTGTTCCCCAGTGAAATTAACCTGGCTAAGAACAAGTTAGGAATCTGAAGGCAGTGTGCTATCTCAAAAGGGGAATATTTGGCCTCTGGTGATTTTGGTGGCACTGGGTTGGTGCAACAATATTGTGCTTCGTGTGATACAGCTAATGGTTATTTATTCCTGTGGTGCCAAAGGACATGAAAGAACTATGTCTTGGTGTTTCTCTCTTCTTTAGCTGGTTGACTATATAAATATCTTACAGATCCTTGACTTTCTGAAGTGCAGTTCTCTTGAAGTCACCTCAAAGTGCTCTCCTATTGGCAGTGCTTACACTGTTCATTTCCCGTTGCCACTGGCTATTATTCCAGTAGTTCTTCCATCTTACCATTCCATGGGATGCTATGAATAGGGTGTGTGTGTGCCATGGGAGAGTTGATGTTGCTATTTATAGTGACTCATGAGTTCAGGAGGCCTCAGAGGTTCTAGTGTACTCCAGGTGCTGGGGTACGCAAGGCTAAAAAGAGATTGTAACTTGGATGAAAAATGGGGGAAAACCAGCACAGGGTGTGGAATTTAATATATGAAATACACTTTAGTGAAGTAAATGGAGTATAAATGTCTGCAACAGGCATTACCACCTTATCAGAAGACAGGACATGTCCTGTGGTTTGCGGTTAAATTTGCAGGGTAGAGAGATTGAGTGTGAGTGTATTTGTGAGTGTGTGTGCATGTGCACATGTGTGCAATTGGAAGGTACATGAGAATGACAGATATTGGCAAGGACTCTCTTGGAATGGTGTTCTGTTTGGGAAAATTTTCATATGGAAGGAAATAACTTTAAAAGGACATGTGTTCTTAATACCAGGAATTTCAACACAGGGCTTTGTGAGTGTGGCCTGTTGAAGCAGAAGTAGTTGGGTAAGGGACCATAGGTACACTTTGTAAATAAGTTCTCCAGAATTCTTCCATGACCACAGTCTTGAGGCAGGAATTTTCAGTTCTTTTCATAACTTTCCTGTGGACAGTAGTCTTACTTACTTTTCGTCACACTTTGGTAGAGGAGTTGTGAGCATGGAGCCCCCATTTCCGTTTGTCTGTGGAGTCACAGTCCGAACATCCTTGGTTCTTCCCTGTTATTTCTCTTCGCTAGCCAGTCACTGACTCCTGCTGGTTTTTCCTTGATTGTTCTTATGTCTGCCCCTTCCTTTGAATTCCTTAGGCAATGTTTTCCTATTTGGTTTTTCAGCCTTTAAGGTCTTTCTTGAAGGAGAAGGAAGTTATTTCAGATAAAGCTGTCAGACATCTAAAATATCAGTTTCATCTAGTCTCTCTTTAATTATAAAAACAAATAAATGAACAAAACTCTCATTACTCTGCATTAATTAAAGCTGGTTTCTAACTTGGAGGTTATAGATATTTAAGACAATGTAATGGACATTCATCTATTACTGTCAGTATTTTAAACAGCTTTATGAAAACTGTAGATTTGCCTTGTCCCTGTAAATTCATTTATACCAACTCACAATGGCTTTGCCAGTGTTTGAACTCCTGCTCTTTGACCTATTACACAGATTGGTACATAAACTTGAATGCTTCCAGGATTGACTGACTTCTTTCAAGTATATGCCATTTTTCCATCAGTATCATTAGAGCCCCTCAGGCCAGGATCAATATCACACACATCTTTTGAATCACGTTCTTCGATATCTTAGCCTTTGAATGGATGAATAAATAAAATGTCCAGAACTTACTTATTGGGTTCTAATAGTCTAGTCTATCTAAGAAAATAAAAACTAGAGAGGAAGGAATTATGTAATTTATTTAATATTAACAAATAACTTGGCAAAACCCTCTATTTCCAATCTAAATCATTATTGAAATGTGGTTAAAACAGAAATCACCAAAGGGCTCTCCAACAGCATGAGTTGAAGAAAGGTGACACGAAAAGAGAGAAGGCTGTGAAAAGTATCTTTGCTCATGCTTTTATCATTCTGTAACTTCGTAATAACTAATTTGCATGTAAATAAAATAGAAATTATCTATGTCATCAAAATGGAGATAAAAGTGCTACCCTGTGAGAAGTTTTTCTCATGAGAAAATGTTAAAATATCAAGATTTATGAAAATATGCAGACCAATGTACGTATACAAAATATTGTTTCAGATGGAATTTATCCAAAGAGCCACGTAACTTGCTGCATTGAAATAAGCCAGCCTGTGTGGATAACTATTTAGGGTTCATGTCCCCTGGTGATGAGTGAGGATAACACATAAAAGAGGTTCCTTATCATGTGACAATTGTTAATTACTGGATGTGTCCCGGAGGTTGTTTGTAGATCCTCTTACACAGAGAACTTTAAGCACTGGTTCTGTATGTGTATCTGGGATACACAGATTAAGGTTTATGATGCCTTTAGAGATGATTTAGCTGACCTTTCGACAGCTTTACAGAATTATCCCTTAATGATTATGAAACAAGAATACCTGTGGAATTATGTATTCATTTGCTATTTATCAGTTAAGCAGATTTTTTTTTTTTTAAAAAGCACAACGTATTTGATACCCTTTTTTAGAAGCCACTTCTCATGGTATTGGTATTATGATACAGCTATTTGTATTAAATTTATTGTTTTGTCAGTTACTGAAGTTTTACCACAAAGGCAACAAGAGAAGCAGTTATTTTTAATTGATCCTGCTTTATATATGAGGCTTTGGGAAATAATAATTTTTTTATTTTTTATTTTTATTTTTTTATTAGAAGTATATAGAGATACAATTGAGGGGGAAACATTATAAAACTAATAGTAATCAATGTATATATACTTTGTTATCCAGGGGTAATGCTAAAACATGGATGACCACCTTGGGTTTCACCTGTTGCAGTTTCCCCCAGAAGAGCTCATGTGTTAAATGGGTATCTCATGGAGGAATGACATTGGCTTCTGGGATGGTTCCCCCATATTCCCACTCCCCAGCCTCCTATGAGTTCTTCATACACCCTCCCTCTCCCCATCCCCCTTCCTACACCTCCAAGTATCCTAGGGAGCCATTCCCCTATTACTCTGAGAGTCATTCAATTTGAAGTATTGTTAGGTTAGCCGTCTACCCTACTGCTTCCCCATATATTCTAGCATCCACAGATGAGAGAAACCATTCAGCCCTTGAGTCTCTGAGATTGGGATACTTTACTAAGCATAATTCTTTCCATCTCCATCCATTTGATATCAAAAGCCATAATATCGTCTTCTCTAATGGCTGAGTAGTATTCCATTGTATATATGTACCAAAGTTTTTGTATCCACTTGTCGAGTGAGGGGCATCTGGGTTGGTTCCATAGTCTAGCTATAGTAAATTGAGCTGCTATAAACATTGAGGAAGCCTCCTCACTATAATATGCTGATTCTAACTCTTTTGGGAAAATACCCAGGAGTGGGATAGCTGGGTCGTAAGGTGGTTCCATCCTTAATTTTTTGAGGATTCTCCACACTGCTTTCCATAGTGGCTGAACCAGTTTGCAGTCCCACCAGCAGTGTAACAGTGTTCCTCTTTTCCCACAGCCCCTCCAGCATCTGTTAGTGTTAGAATTTTTCATTTTTGCCATTCTAAAGGAGTGATGTGGTATCTCATTGAAGTTTTGATTTGCTTTTCCCTTATAGCTAATGATGTAGAGCATTTTCTCCTATATTTATGGGCTTTCTGGACTTCCACTGGAGAGAAGTTCCTTTTGAGTTCTTTAGCCCATTTATTGATTGGACCCATTTATTGATTTGTGAGTTTGGACTTTAGTTTCTTTAGTTTCCTATATATTCTGGATATTAGCCCTCTGTCTGAGGTGTAGCAGGCAAAAGTTTTCTCCCATTCTGTAGGTTCTCTCTTGATGCTCTTGATTAGATCTTTAGCTGTGCAGAAACTTTTTAGTTTAATTGCATCCCAATCATTTATTCTTGATTTTACAGCATGAACCATAGGAGTTTTGTTAAGGAAGAAGCTGCCAACTCCTATAAGGTGTAGTGTTGACTCTGCTTCTTTTTCTAGTAAGTTTAAAGTTGTAGGCTTAATATCCAGGTCTTTGATCCATTTTGATTTATTTTTTGTGCAGGGTGAAAGATAAGGATCCAGCTTCAGTTGTCTACATATGGCTGTCATGTTTGTCCAACACCATTTGTTGAACAGGCTATCTTTCTTCCACACTATACTTTTGCCCCCTTTATCAAATATCAAATAGTTAAGTATACGGGGGTTTGTTTCAGGATCTTCTATTCGGTTCCACTTGTCTTCGGTTCTGTTTTGATACCAATACCATGCAGTTTTTGCTATTACAGCTCTGTAATATAATTTCAGGTCAGGGATTGAGATACCCCCTATTTCTTCCTTTCTATAGAGTAATGTTTTGGCTAGTCTGGGTCTCCTGGTATTCCATATGAACTTGAGAATTCCTTTTTCTATATCTCTGAAGAATGCCATAGGTATCTTGATGGGGATTTCATTGAGTCTTGTAAAGGGCTTTATTATATTGATTCTGCGTAACCATGAGCATGGAATGTTTTTCCATCTACTCAGGTCTTCTGTAATTTCTTTTTTTAGTGTTTTATACTTTTCTTTGAAGAGGTCCTTAATATCCTTTGTAAGGTTAATGCCCAAGTATTTCATTTTTTTGGAAGTGATGGTGAATGGGAGAGATTTCCTGATTTCTTCTTCTGTGGATTTGTTGCTGGAGTAAAGAAATGCTAGCGATTTGCTGGAGTTGATCTTGTAGCCAGCTACTTTGCTAAAATCGCCTATAAGCTCTAGGAGTTTTCTGGCCGATGTTATTGGGTCTTCTAGGTATAAAATCATCTCGTCTGCAAATAGAGATAACTTGACTTCCTCTTTAACTATACAAATACTTTGATTTCCTTGTCTTGCCTGATAGCTCTGGCAAGGGTTTCAAGGACTATATTGAACAAGAGTGGGGTTAGCGGACAGCCTTGTCTCATACCTGAATTCAGTGGAAATGCTTTCAATTTTTCTCCACTGAGGATAATGTTGGCTATGGGTCTGTCATAAATGGTTCTGATATAGTTAAAGTATCTTCCCTTGATCCCTATCTTTTCCAAAGTTTTGAGCATAAAGTGGTGTTGAATTTTATCAAATGCCTTCTCTGCATCAATTGAGGTGATTATATGGTTTTTGTTTTTAATTCTGTTTTTGTGGTGAATTGCATTTATTGATTTGTGTATATTGAACCAGCCTTGTTTTCCTGGAATGAAGCCCACTTGATCCTAATGGATTATCTTTTTAATGTGCTTTTGTATCCAATTGGCTAGAATTTTATTAAGGATTTTTGCATCGATATTCATCAGGGAAATTGGTCTGTAGTTTTCTTTCCATGATGTGTCTTTGTTGGGCTTTGGAATCAGTGTAATGTTTGCTTCATAAAAAGTGTTTGGGAGTGATCCCTCTCTATCAATTTCCTGGAAGAGCTTGTAGAGGATCAGTGTAAGTTCTTCTGTGAAGGCTTGGTAGAATTCTGCCGTATATCCATCTGGACCTGGGCTTTTCTTTTTTGGGAGAGGTTTGATTGCTGCTTCAATTTCGCTTTCTGTGATAGGTTGGTTGAGATTTTTCAATGTCCTCCTGTGTTAAAGAGGGGATGTCGTGTGTGTTCAAAAACCTGTCCATGTCCTGGAGGTTATCAAATTTGGCAGAGTATAAGTTTTCAAAATAGGTTCTGATAATCTTCTGGATCTTGGATGAGTCTGTGGTGATATCCCCATTTTTGTCCCTGATTTTGTTGATTTGCTTCATTTCGATCTTCCTTTGGTGAGTTTGGCAAGGGGCCTGTCGATTTTGTTAACTCTTTCAAAGAACCAACTCTTAGATTTGTTAATGGATTGAATAGTTTTCTTGTTCTCAATTTCGTTGATTTCATCTCTGATTTTGGTGATTTCCTGTCTTCTGTTAGATTTAGGGTTGGACTGTTCCTCCTTTTGTAGTCATTTGAGTTGAAGCATCTGCTCTCTTTCTAGATTTTTGATGTATGCACACAGTGCTATAAATTTACCTCGTAAGAAAGCCTTCATACTGTCCCAGAGGTTTCGGTATGTTGTTTCCTTATTGTCATTCAATTCCAAAAATTTCATAATCTCTGTTCTCATTTCCTCTTTTACCCATCCTTCGTTTAAGAGGTAATTTTTCAATTTCCAAGTATTTGAATAGTTTCTGTTGTTTCTCTTGTTGTTGATTGCTAAGATCATAGCATTATGATCTGACAGAATACATGGGATTATATCCACTTTTTTCTATTTGCTAAGATTATCCCGGTGAACTAGGATGTAGTCTATTTTAGAGAAGGATCCATGGGCTGATGAGAAGAAGGTATATTCAGCTGTCTTAGAATGGAATATTCTGTAAATGTCCGTTAATTTAATTAATAGATTAATAGAATAGTTCAGATTGGAGACATCTTTATTGATATTTTGTTTTGATGATCTGTCTAGAGTTGATAGTGGTGTGTTGAAGTCCCCCAGAATTATTGTGTTGAGATCCATGAGGGGATTAATGTCCTTAAGTATTTTTTCCACATATTTGGTGGGGTTTTAATTGGGGGCATAAATGTTGATTATCGTCATATCTTCTTGATGAACTGTCCCTTTTAGTATGATAAAGTGTCCCTTTTTGTCCTTTCTGACTAGTTTTAGTTGGAAATTAATTTTGTCAGAAATTAGAATCACTATACCAACTTGCTTTTTTGGGCCACAGGCCTGGTAGATGTTTTGCCATCCTTTCACTTTCAGCCTGTGTCTATTTTTGAATGTCAAATGTGTCTGTTGCAGGCAACATATTGTTGGATTTTGTTTTTTGATCCAGTGGGTCAGTCTGTGTCTTTTAATTGGGGCATTGAGACCGTTCACATTCAAGGTTCGAATAGATATGGGAGGCTGATTCTCTGACTTTGTACTGAGTACAGAGTTTTGAGTCATCTTTAAAATCAGCTTTTGTAAAATATGATTATTGATTCACTCTTGTTTAAGGATTTAGCATATTGTTGGCATTATCTTCTAAATGTAGATCATCTTTGAGAATGCTCTGTAGAGTGGAATTTGTGTTTACATATCTTGCAAGCATGAGTTTATCATTGAAGTATGTAATTTCCCCTTCACATTTGAAGCCGAGTTTTGCCAGATATATTATCTTTGGTTGAAAGTTGTTATTTTTTAACCCTTGAAAGATATTGTTCCAAGCTCTTCTAGCCTTCATTGTTTGTTCTGAAAAATCCATAGTGATCCGAATAGGTTTGCCCCTGAATGTGATTTGGGGCTTTCCTCTAGCAGCTTTTAGAATACTCTCTTTAATTTCTCTGTTATTCAATTTGTATAAGATATGTCTTAGTTAGTCTCTCCACTGATTAGGTCTATTTGGTGTTCTATAAGCATCTTGGATGTGGTATTCTGGATCAATAGCAAAATGAGGGAAGTTCTCACTTATGATTTCACTTAGAAGGTTCCTGAATCCCCTTGTTCGCTGTTCAGAGTTTTCCTCCAGGCCAATGATTCTCAGATTATTATGCCTCATCTCATCAAATATTACTTGGAAGTTCTGATTATGTAAAATAAGCTGTTTATCTTGTTTTTCTTCTTTGATTTCTACATTATTTAGGCGATCCTCATTGTTTGATACTCGTTCTTCAAGTGCTGAAGTTCTATTTTCAGTGGAGTTTCTCTGGTGTTGGTGTCTTCCAGTGAAGATTTGAATTGGTTAACCGTGTTTTTCAATCCTGATAGCTCTGTTACATCTCTTTTCAGCATGTCAATATCCTTGTACAGCTGATCTTTCATCTCCTGGAATTGATCCTTAATTTCTCTATAGAATTTGTCTCTCATCTGTTGAAATTGCTCTTTGATCTCTTTCCTTATTTCCTCTCTCAACTCTTTGATTGCATTACTAATCATAATACTTACATAATGTCTTTGGTTTTCATCTGGGGCCCCGGCTATGGGGTCCTTAGGTGGGAAGGTCTGGGTTTGAGAGTTATTTCCCCTTTTCCTCATTTTCTGAATCAGAGAGCTTGTCTTTTGTTTTAGCCTTGTTATTCTTGTTGGAGTAATTGGAGCTTCTTATGACTTTGCTTCTTTGTGAAGAGGAGCTATTTGGTCAATATAGACCTAAAGATGCCAGACGGTTCTGTGAGAATTTGAGAGGCTATAGGTGCAAATACTAGTCCGTTTCAACTAAAACAGATGAGCTGATGATTAGCACCAATAGTGGCAGCTTTCTTTGAGAGAACTCTCACTGTGTAGTATGATACCAAGCAAGTAGCCGTTTTGAGGCGTGTCAGTTTCTTCAGGTATTAGGGTCTCTCTGAAATTGGGGAGAAGGATTGACTAGGAAGTCAAGGAAGTGAATTGGGGAGGCATAAAATCACACCTGTTATAGAGTATAGGGGAACTAGGGATTAGAGGGGAGTATGTTATTCTATTTGGACTAAGTAAAACGTAGGACTGGGGTGCGCATAGGGTAAAGACTTGGGGTGAGAATGAGAGACTGATGCTTATATTTAGGGATTACCAGAGTACAGTGGAGAAAGAAGTTAGCAGTAGAGTTCAATAAGACCTAAAGAAATGAGAGCCAATCACCAATACATACACACAGATAAGTATTCATATCCACCGACACCAAAATTTAGTATTAATCATAAGGCAAGAAAGGAGCAGAGGAAAAAGAAGGAAACGAAAAAAAAAACCCAAAAACCCACAGTAATGTTAAAAATTTAAAAATATTATTTTCCAGCTGGATTCCTGTTTAAAAAAATTTAAAAATTAATAATAATAATAAAAAAATGAAGAAATGAAACAGAAAAAAACCCCACAGAACTAGTTGGTACAATTCTGAGATTTTCTGGACCTTTGATCAGGAGGTATGTAACATGGGGTGGTGTGTTCAAATCTGACATCAAGCTGGGGATTATTCGGAGTTGAGCTTGTTTGGGGAGAAGCAGATTGGTTGAGTCTGGTGGCCTGGTTTTTCTTAGAGGATCTCCTCAAAATTTTCTGTTGCAAAGGGGTATTCAGCTCTCCCTGGGCTGTAATCCTGAGATGGTTGCTTTCTGCCAGTCCACACTCTAAATATTTCTTGGACCTGGGGCTCAGAAGTTGTAGACAATCGAGTTGATCCTATTGTAGATGTGTGGGTCTCTGACTGATCCAAGGAGAGTGGCTAGCCTGAGACTTGCTTCCTCAGGATCACTGGTGACCCACTCTGCGTGTCTTGTGATCTTCAGAAGTCCCAAGAGCTGCTCTGTGGGGTTGACTGAAACCCTCAGAAAATGTACCAGATCGTGCCAGTGGTTACGTGGTTCTCCACTGCAAGCACTAGGAAGTGTCCTGCTAGAGAGGTCCAGGCCTACGCAGTCTTGGCTATGCAAGGAGCTCAGATGCTAAGGTGAAGCCCGAGCTGCCCCATATATTCAAAACTGCCTGAGGCAGATTTCAAGGAGAGGCTAAAGCAGAGGATCCCCTATAGAGGGATGCTCCCTGCTGTAGCAAGATCTGTTCACAGTCTCTTCCTATTTGGGTGGGAAAGGGGATGGACCAAAGGGCAGAAGGTCACCAGCTGAGAGGTTTGGGACCTGGAGAGGTGAATCGCAGTTTGCTACAGCCCCCAGGGCAGATGGTCAGTTGTTGGGGGCTGGTAACTTCTGTTTCTGATCGCAGGGACTGAAGCCCCATAATGCTGCTGGGCAACCCGCCCTGCCCTCAGGGACATGCCCTGCCCTCAGGGACACGTCACAATGGCGGCCGGCTGCAGCACAGACAGCTATGAGTTTGCTAATGTGAGGAATGAATTCCCAGATCTTTATGTAAGATTAGGTAAATTACAAGCATTCAGATCAGGGAGTTCGCTGCCGGCTGGGCTAGGGTACGTGGTTAGGAAACTTGCTCCCTTGCTCTGTTTTAGATTCTGGTTTTCTGACCTTGGCGGCTCAGACCCCAAGAGCGTTTTTTGCTGAGTCGCCAGCCCCGCCCTCAGGGCAACGTCACAATTGGGCGCCGGCTGCTGCCGCTCGCAGGAACAGCTGTAAGTTCGCTATTGTGAGCAATTAATTCCCAAACTTAATTCCAAGTTCATGGAAATGAAGAGCAGTGAGATCGGGAGTTCGAGGCCAGATTAGGGTGTTTGATTAGGAAACTTGCTCTGTTTCCTCCCCTTCAGGGAAGCTCCCTCCCCCCAGGTGTGGGGCCGGTCACACGGGTGCCACAAACTTCCTCCTTTATTTTCGTTAATGCTCCACACTATTCCTTTGGAGTTAAAAAATTAGCTGGGGGTAATGTTAGCCCACACTGGGAGCTTCGTCCTACCTTGGGAATCCGCGTGCAGACCTGCAGCGTGAGGTGACTCTCAGAGCGTCTGGGAGTCAATGCTGCTGGGGTGGCCGCCATCTTCTATCTCCAGAAGTAATAATTTAAGGGTAATGAAAAATGTGATTTCTGGATGCAAATTTATCATAAACATGTGGACCTGATATCTGGCTATATTGTTCAAAATTGAAGTTGTTTTCATATGAAAATAGGGTGATATCTGTTACCAAGGCACTGGAATAGTGATTTCTTTAACTAGAAATTTATTGCACATTCACCTAGTATCCAGAGTGCACACACAAGTAAGTATAAAATCCTAAGTCAAATTTTTGTCTAATTATACTTTGTTACTTGTGCAACTGCTGATTGCCACAAGCAAATAGGCAAAAATTTTCAGAAACATTTGGATTACTTTTTACTGTTATTTACACTCAGATGTGGCTAATACTCTTCCTTGTTCCTCCAATTTCTAAATATAGATTTTAAGCAAAGATGTATTCTAGTTAGGAAGGGTTGAAGATAAGTAACTGTTATTCTAGTGACCATTTCAGTTAGGTGAAATTCTTTTTTTTAAAATTTTTTTATTTGTTTGACCATAGTCTTATATATTGGAGGGTATTGTTGTTATATATTCATTCATACATAGATATTGACATAGTGAGATAGTAAGTTAAGGCTGATCCTAGTCCAGGAGCTACCCTCCCCCTCATCTGTTCCCCAATCTCATGTCTCCTCTGTACTTACTCCCATACTAGAATTGGAAATGAACACATACATGCATATTAATTTTTGAAATTCCTGAATTTCTCTGTCTGCCTGCGTATAGTTAGACTTCTTATGGGAATCCCAGTTTTATTGATAATCTCCATTATCTCTCCCTCCCCTCGTTACCTCCCTTCCTTCTCCTCCCACCTATATAATTATGGTTCCCCCAGCTTATGTGAAATTTCAACTATGGTGAATTTATTACTTAAACTCAGCTAACTTTCATTCTGTCTTAGGTATTACTGTAGTTTCTACATATGAAAGAAAACATTTGGCGTTTATTATCTGTGTTTGGGATATTTCACTCAATATAACTCTTCCATTTCCATCCATTTGGCTGCAAATGCCATGATATCTTTCTCTCTAATAGCAGAGTAGAATGCCTTTGTATATATATATACCACAATTTTTGAATCCATTCATCCAGGGAGGGGGATCTGGGTTGGTTCCATAGTTTAGCTATTGTAAATTGAGCTTCTGTAAACATTGGTGTAGCTGTGTCTCTGTAGTATGCCAAGTCTAGCTCTTTTGGGAAAATCCCCAAGAGTGGGATAACTGGGTTGTAAGGTGGTTCCATCCCTAGTTTTTTGAGGAGTCTCTACACTGCTTTCCAGAGTGACTGTACAAGTTTACAGTTCCACCAACAGTGTGTTAATGTTCCTGTCTCTCCACAACCCCTCCAGCATCTGTTACTGTTTGTATTCTTCATTTTTGCCACTGTTACTGGAGTGAGGTGGAATCTCAGTGAAGTTTTGATTTGCATTTCTCTGATTGCTAGTGATGTAGAACATTTTCTCATATATTTATTGGCTTTCTGGACCTCGTATATTGAGTAGTCTCTGTTTTGCTCCCTAGCTCATTTCTTGATTGGATTATCTGTGGTTTTTTGTTGTTCAGTTTTTTGATTTCTTGGTATATTCTGGGTATTAGTCCCCTGTTGAAGGCATAATAGGCAAAGATTTTCTCCCATAGGTTCTCTCTTAATACTCTTGACTAATTCTTTAGCTCTGTAGAAGCTTTTCAGTTTAATGGTATCCCACTCATTGATTCTTGGCTTTAATTCTTGAACTATGGGAGTCTTGTTAAGGGAGGACATGCCTACACCGATGTGGAGTGTGCATCCTATTTTTTCTTCTAGTAATTGGATGAATAGTTGCTGGCTTAATCCCTATTTCTTTGATCCATTTCAATTTGATTTTTATGTGGGATGAGAGAAGTTAGATGAAATTTTTTATTTTTGAGAGAGAGGGACAGTGAGAGAGGGAGAGAGAGAAAGAGAGAATCAATTTTTCAGTTTTTCACATGGCTTTCATTTGCTCTGAGACTTTGTTGTATACATGGTGCTGGGGTTTGAACTCATATACTTGTGCATGCCAGGCAAGTGCCATAACTGCTGAGCCACTACTCCAGCCCCAGTTAGATGAAATTTATTCACAATTTTGAAAAGCCTGTAAGTGTGCCTTGAGGAAACATCTCTGACCTATTGTTTGTATGCTTAAATCAAATTTGGAAGAAAATGTAGTACTACATTTTCTTTAAGCTCTTCTTAAATCAAAAATTACTTTTTATTAAAATTTTATTTTTATTTTAGTCTAGTTGATGTATTAAATGTATATATTTATGGGGTACAGTGTGATATATTTATACATATATACAGTGTAGGGTAATTATGTACAATCAGGGCAATTAGCATTTCCATCACCTCAAACATTTATCATTTCTCTGTGTTGGGAACATTCAAAATCCTTTCTTTTAGCTATTTTGAAATATTCTACAAATTATTGTTCTATTATTATAGAATACAAGTACTTATTCCTCCTAACCATATTTTGGTACCTGTTATCCATCCTCCTCCTGTTCCCCCTTTCACCTTCCCTTCCCTGCCTCTGATAACCTCTGTTTTACTCCCTCCTGAGTGAGTATAATGGAATAAATTTAAAGATCTTTATGCATTTTTGCATACAGGCTGAAGTGGCAGAAGTGGTTTCCTTGGATGGCAGATGGGAAGAAAGTTTAATCATCATGATTGAGTGAGAATTGGGAAATCTTTAATTTAATAAAAGGCTCATGTAAACTTAGATAAAAAAGAAATCCATCAAGGGCAATGTTTAGGCATAAAAACCAATCTGGAGAATGTATTTATTTTAAAATAGCAATTGAGTTTAAAAACAGTCACTGAGTTGTGAATTACAAGCACAGGAATGATACTGAAAGTAAGAAGATAGAGAGGAGCTATGACATAGTCTGAGAAAAGAAGAGGGAAGTGAAGGGACCCTCAGTATGGAGAAGAGCAATGATATCAAAGAGTCACTGCTTGCTGAGTGGCAAAAGATGCTCTTACCCTCTGAGCAAGAGCCCATAGCTTAATAGAACCAGGCTTCTGTGTTCTTTTTCATGCCAGTTTCAATTGGCCTTATTTATAGTTTTCTAGAGCTAGTGCTTTTTAAACCATGATTATCAAATAATTGCAGTGATTTTGTAACTAGTTTACCAGCTTTCCTTCATTGCCCACCCTTTTTGGGGGGGTACTGAGGATTGAACCCAGGGATACTTTACTACTAAGGCACATCTCCAGTCCTTTTTATTTTTAATTTTGAGACAAGGTCTTGCTCAGTTACTGAGAGCCTCACCAAGTTGCTGAAGCTGGCTTTGAACTTGAGATCCTCCTGTCTCAGTCACCTCAGATGCCGGTTTATAGGTGTGTGCTACAGTGCCTGACTGGCTTCCCTTCATTCTAATATTTATAGCTTCCCTTCATTCTTATATTAACATTACTTACCTCTTTGTATTAATTTCAGAATCACCTCTATGGGATGACCTTCCTGTAAGGAACTTGGGCCTTGTCGTATAGCTACGCTAATCCTTTTCGTAGTACCTGTTTTTTTTTCGATACTAGCACACCATGTAATAAATGACCTTTGCTTTCTAAAAAAATCCTTTAAATATTATTTAGTCTTGAAGTTGGAGATATATTGCTTAGTGGTAGACCACTTCCCTAGCATTTGTGAGGCCCTGGGTGTTCAAACCCCAGTACTAGAAAAAAAATTGTTTAGTCTTCTAGCAGGTCATTCAATATAACTCTGAAATTTAGTTTATACTCCTTATAGGAGATTACCCCCAGGCTTTGTTTAGTCATAAGACAAAGCTGGATTAAAGTGTTCACTTTCTACACTTTCTACAAAGATGCTGTCCTGAGTATCCACACCAGATCCAAGGCTGGCCCCTTGGTAATCTGCCTGATGACAGTGGAAATTCAGAGTGAGGCAATGGGACTCTTTTGGAAGACAGCTAGGGGAATTTTTGTAAGCAACGAACCATTCTTTAATTGAAACCACTGGATGTGGTTGGTAGTTTATTTTAAAAACACCATATGTTAGTTCATTCCTATAGACTGTGACAATCATAGTTTAATCAAAAGCTGCTTGTGACATTTCTGTTTAGTGTTCATAAAAGAGTGGTTTGCTTCCTTAAAATCCTGAACTCTGTGCCAAATGCCAACACATTTACAATTATAGTTTTGCTTTGAGGCAATTGTGCAACTTTTTGAATATGTGGTAGGTTTTAATTCATTTTTGTCACTTTCACTAATTTGTCATCGTCTTAAATGGAAAAATATTTTCTCAGCCTTTTGTTTGGTAAACAAAACTTTTACTCCTTTCTCCATGGTTCCCCTGAGAGGAAATAAGCTAATATAACTGCTTTTTGACTCTCCTTTTTGGCCAGAAAGCTAAGCTAACGCATGATCTCATTGAGACATGATCTATTTGTATGAACTGTAAGCTTGTAAGCTTGTCATCATCGCTCATGGGCCGGGGGCAGGCACCATGTTAGCCACCATAATAGGGTGAAAAAAGAGATGCAGCCTGATCCCTGAGCCTTCCACTCAGCACAGTGCAAGACAGTTCAATCTGGTTTAGTTCAATCCATTTTGCTAGAACCAAAGAAATATTTATGGAGCGCTTCTTTTCAGGCAATCCTGGGCACTGGGGCTGCAGAGATGAAAATGTCCTAAAAACAGATAGTTTTAGGAGGAGAATGACACAATCAGATAAATGTAAAAGAATGTGATAATTGCTAGTAGTGGTGTTATGAAAGCATAAAAGAAAGTGTTTAAATTGGTGGGGGGATTTGGAGAAGGCCTCACAGAGGAAAAGGCATCTGGTTTGAGCCTTGGAGGAGTGGGGGTGTGTCAGGAGGTGAGGCAGGGAGGGAGAGGAACTGATTATATTTCCCTGGGAAATCAGATGGGGAACAAGATAAAGTGCTTCTACAAAATCGTCCCTCTCCTTTTAGGAGGAGATACTATAGTTGCCTTCTTTCTGTACCTACACAGACCACACAAGTCCATTTTGGGAGACTGCTTAGTAATCTGCTTAATAGACATTTTTTCTTATCTTCAGAATCTTGAAGATAGGTTCAATACATTTTGGTCCAATTCAGTAAGCATTTATGAATATTTATGGATACTTCTTTTTGGGCATGATTCACAACAAAAAAGTGCCAGCTGAAATCCTTGATTTCCCAGGTTCCCTGGTGGAGGGGGTGGCCATGTAACTTAGTCCTGACCACGGAGATGTGAGCTTAAGTGTACTGCATTGAGCATTTCTGTCAGTATCGATTCCAGTTAGAAATAGCAGGCAACATCTACACAATTTCTAATTGTGCTGTGAATGAATATTTTTGTTCCACTATTTTCTACATGAATAGTAAAAATTGTCAGGTATATTCACTTCCAGGAAATAAGTTATCTTAACTTTGTCCTTGTCACTGGTGAGCCCGAGTAACTGCTTACATTTTCTAGATCAGTCTGTTTATGTTACATCTCTCTGTTCTTTCTGGACTCTTTATTTTCTTCAAAACCTGAGTGTTTTTGATGTTTGTAGACTCTGAAGCCTCTGAGTGACTTGATGTTATATGGTTGTCAAGTGGCCTTGCTGAGATGCAGATCTGGGTCTTTCTGATTCTAAGCAAAGATTCTTAACCATTGCACTGTGTTAAAACCTATGTATCTATTTGTCAATCCAGCTTTCATTTATTTTTTCGTTCACTTGTCATAATTTATTTTCTTTGAATTTTTAAGTTTTGAAATTTGGTCAGTTATCTTGGTTTCTTTCCAGAGACATGTTTTAAAAATATTTTGACTTCAAGTAACGTTATTAAGTCACTTAAGTTTCCCTGCTCTAGGAAAGTCCTTATTCCAATTTGTTCTTATTGAGCAAATGAAGTTGGGGAAAAAAATTCAGTATTGGGAGCTATCAGTAAACTGCAGTACCATGTCAGCATAGGAAAAGGGAGGTGCCTTATTGATTATTCCATGCCATTACCCAAAATAATTATTGAAGGTCTACTTTATACCAGTTACTGTGCTGGATGCTGGGCTTAGGGTAGTGAGCAGAATTAAAACCACCTTCTACTCTCTGGGAGCTTATAGTCTGGTAATTACTAATCAGATAGCCATCCAGAGAGATTTTTAAACTGCACTTGAGATGAGTGTTGTGGTGGTGTGGAGGTGGCCCATGTGCTATAAAATTTGATAATTGGTAGGATTTTATCAACTTAGGGTCAGGAAAAGCTTCTCTGAGAAAGTCATATTTGAACTGAGATCTGAAGGATGAGAAAGAAAAAATTTGGAGAAGACTTTAGAGAGGAACACTGTAGGTCAAATTGGGAAGGGGAAAGCATAAAACAAAGCTCTGGACCAGGAGGAAGGATGATGAATGTGTGAGCAGGTTTATGGAAGGCAAGCCACCAACGTAAACCAGGGAGTGGGAGGTGTCATTGAGAACAATTTGATGTAGAAAACAATTTCATTACCTTTGACTCATATTTGAGAAAATGAAAAGTACCATTTTCAGGTGGTTAATTAGGCAAATAGAGTTCACAATGCATGATAAATGCGCATCTATATTTAAGGTACACAGTAAATTAAAGCACCCTTCCCATTTTTAACCTAAGTTGAATTGAAACTTTTCTGTTTACCAACTTCATTATTTTTTCTCTCTGCTGTTTATCTGCTGAACCACTCCCAGTTTCTGCTTGTATATGTAACTTTCTTTTCTGAAAAATATTGCTTCCTATAATATCAATGTGTCAGATAATGCATTTGTTTCTTATGAGTATCAGCAAAAGCATGGGGTGTTGGCATGAGAGGTGCATTCCTACCTTTTCTAGTGGCTCTATGATTTTTGTCTTTTGATAAATTCATCTGGCACTCAAAGACAGTCCTTTGAGGAAATTCTATGATTTTGAAGGAGAAAACCACTCCAGATGAACATTTAATAGCATTGAATTTAAATCGTACATAGTCCTTTTCTATCTGTGACTCATGATGCAAGGAAGAAAAGGAGGATCAAGTGACAGGGTCAAGAGGACACAGAGCCTCAGCCTTGCTTCTTCTTGTTCACTGACTTCCTTCCAGAATGACTCGATACACAATTCCAGAGCACAGTAGGTACGTACCATGGTGATTTATACCATGGTTTTGGTTTATTAGTTTATTCTGTCATAGCCAGGGCAAGAAGAGAAACTGGTCATATGAAGAGAGAATTTGTTTAACCAGAGCAATTTCGAAACCTTTGTGAACTAAGTACACCAGTGTATTTTTATTCACTGTACTTTTGAAGTCTGTGATCAGGAAATGTATTTTCCCTAAAAAGAAATCAGAAAAGGTCTCAGGAAGTCCTCATTGAGTGTAACAAAATATGTTTTTTAGAGCACTTTTTATGTTTTCACACTATTCTTTTTTTTCTCCCTTTTGCTCCAAGTTGCATTTTTCCATCAGAGTTATTTTGGACAGACTTGGAAGTTTTCTCTGGCCCTTTGTGCACAGTTCAAAGGGCATTCGAAGAGTTGACAAATCTGAGTTGAACATACATTGCCAAACATTTTATTTTTGAATAGTGCTATATAACATGTAGAAACTTTCACACGTGCTACTGTAATTGTTCCTCCTCCACCCTTGATGTAATTAGAGCCTGCATTATCCCTGTTTTAGTAATATAATTCTGAGGTTCCCACAGGCTGAGAGTCATTTGCCTGAGGTCACGCTTGGTATGTTGGTAGAGGAATCAAGTTTAGAACAACGTCCTTGGACTTCTGGTTTGGCTCTCTTTATAACATATCATGAAACTGAAATACTGGAGTGATTGGGCTAAAAATGAGGAGCATTTGATAGGGTGCAATCAAATTCTGGAGGATTCTATTATTCATTTCTCCAAAGCTTGGTATGTTCAAAATTAGAAAATTAAAGCTATGTATAGTTGTTTTCCACTTGATTGGTCTAAAGTCAACTGAGTCCTAGAGAAGACTCTTTGAAAGTGTGTTGCCGTGGAGATGGATGAGCATAGCTGTGTAAGAGCTTCCACGTATTTGAAATTCCAGCAGTTTAGGTGACAGTTGTGTCTTTCTGAAGGGCGTGGGCAGATTCTGAACGGGCTTTTCCCATTGCTCATCAGCTTGGCTGTGCCTGCACTTATTCCAGCAGTCACTCATTTTCACAGATGTCTTTTAGAAGTATTTTGTGTGTATATGAGAGAGATACTAGGGATTGAACCCAGGGTGCTCTACCATTGAGCTACATCTCCAGTCCCCCTTTTTTATTTTGAGACAGGGTCTCTCTAAGTTGCTGAGACTAGACTTGAACTTGTGATCCTCCTGCCTCAGCCTCCCCAGTTGCGGGGATTATAGGCATGGCCCACTGTGCCAGGCTGTTGTTGTTGTTTTTTCTAAGTTCAGAGTATATAGAAGTCACTTCTTTTTGTTATACTGCATTTCTTGTCTTTGCCTACCAAGTAGCTGGCAATAGGAAATGCATACAAACTTGGGTAAGACTCAACATTTGTGTAGTAGTTTTGGATTTAATAAAGGCTATCACCTCTGTGATTGTGTTTGATCTTAACAGCCTTGTGAGAAATATAAGCCAGTATTACTCTTCCCTTGTTTTACAAATGAAGACAGAAAGATTTATGGAAGCAATATCTTAACAGTGGTAAAAACCATGGGCTTGAGTCATAGTTGACTTCAGATCCCATGTGCCTCACTTACTAGCTCTTGAGGAGGGCAAAGCACTGGGCTGTTCTCAGTTCTTATAATAGATAAAATAAGGTGATAAAGCTATGTACCTCATCAGGTTATCCTGAGTTTTAAATGAGTTTTAATGCTAAGGAATGAGGCTTGTATTTTAGTATTATCACTAAGTCACTTGATTACACTCACACATTAACAAGCAGCAGAGCTCAGACTTTCTACTTCAGCACTTTCTTCATGGTCTTTCCAGTGCACCAACAGTTTCCTTCCTTTTTTTCTTCCACGGGCAGGTAGGCAGCTGCTGTATCCTAAGCCTTTAGTGAGGGGAATGGGATTTTGAAGTGAAAGACTTAGAGATTCTGTAAGAAAATCTGAATTCCTAGCATAAGTTAGCAAATTATGCTAAAAATGGAGAAACACCTACTGTCCTGATTATTAATTCAATTTAAAAAAAGAAATCCCTCTCTGGTTCACATTAGTAGCATATGAGTACTTTTGGATGTAGCAGTTGATGCATTATATATACTACAGTCATTGGTAGGGGATTAAGGAGTGACATTGGATTCCCATGTTATATGCCTCCTTGTTACCCACAACCTGTTCCTAGGATGAATCTGGTGAGAGTCAGGGGTAAAGCTACAGGCTCACCGGGGAACAAACCCTGGTCTCATTGGCAGTTTTCCAAGTAAATCAGTAAAAAGTCCAAACAACAAATTGGTTTGAGGTATCTACTAAATTGGGATTGTCCCTTCAAAAATCTACATTTGTGTCCATCATGCCTCTTCCTTTTCAAGCAGTCCTGCTACAGTTTTCCAGAAAGCCTAATGTATTGGGGGCAGGGGCTGCTTCTGGCTCCCCTTGCTACACATCTTCCATATCAGCCTGCAGGGGGCCTCAGTGCTGCACCTTTACTTGTCTGAAACTCCCTCTTCTCTGATTATAAAAATAATAAGGTTAGGCTTATACATAGAACATTTGACAGGTTACAAAGCATGCTTGTACAAAATTATCCTTAGGGTATTTAGAGATTTTTATTTATACTTTATATGAGAAAATATAGATGTGAATGGTAAAGTGAATTGCCCAAGGAGAGGGACAAGTGCGAAAAAAATAGGACTAGAACATGCCAAATCTGGTGCTCTTAATACAATTGGTATCTTCTCTGAGGCCGATTTAATTAGTTGGCTAGTTTATAGCTTCTCACATTCTTCAAAAGAGTTGTGATATCTTGTAATAATAAATTATGGGGCAAAATAGAAATCACAACCAGGGAGGCCACAAAACGTGCAGAACTGCTAGGACCAATATTGTTCTGAGGGTTGCATTTAATTTGTCCCTGAGCTTCCTGGCAGCCAAAATAAAAAGAGAGATAATCAGTTACAGATTTCTTATCAGAAAAGGAAAAGCGCACTAAAGAGAAGTAAAGATTTTACTAGTATTGCATCTGGAAGGATTGTTTCACTTGAGGCTTTGGATAAGGGGCAATAGAATAATTGAAGATAATGCTCTCAGTGCAGTTTTATAGCTATGCAATAACAAAAATGCACTGTAAGGGAGCTGTCTTTTGTTGGGTGACTTTTGTGTTTAGCACTCTCCTACAGGAATCCACATGCCTTATTTTATTTAACCCTCATAAACATTTCATTATTGCAATTTTCCATTTAAAGGTATCATTTTGTTCATTTATTGATAAGGAAAATCAGTCTCAGAGTTCATAACTGCTTCCTCAAAGTCATGTAATCCTGCAACTCACATCAGCCGTGGTGTGATTCCAGAGTCCATGTTTTCTCCACTCTCTCATGCTGCTTGTCATGCTGTGGGGAGATGAATTAACTAAACCCAAGTGCAGTTGGTCTTCCACATCTGTGTGTTCCACATTCACAGATTCAACCAACAGCAGATTGAAAATATTGAGAAAATGATTGAGTCCTTATTGAACATGTATAGACTTCTTTGGGGGTCATTATTCCTTAAACAACACTGTATAACAACCACTTGCATAGCCTTTGCATTAGATATAATGAGTAGAGATCATTTAAAGTATAAGAGAGGGGGGCTAGAGCAGTGGTTCAGCAGCTACGGTGCTTGCCTGGCATGCGGAGTATAGGGGTTCGAACCCCAGAACCCATGTACACAACTAAGAGCAATGAGAGTCATGTGAAAACCTCAATAAAAATTGATTCTCAGTCTCTTTCTCTCTCTTACTGTCCTTCTCTCTTTTAAAAAAACAACAGTATTGGAGAGGATGCACATAGGTTACATGCAAATACTGTCCTGTTTTGTGCAAGGGTCTTGAGCTTCCATGGATTTTGACATCTGTGGGGAGATCCTGGAACCAATCCCTACAGATATGAAGGGATGACTGTTTAATCTTCCAGTGGTTCTGCTTTACCCAGGAGTGCATTTTCACAGGACATAGACTAGAGGGTCTTCTGTGACATCACTTCCTCTCATTCAGGCTTTGGGAGGAGGTGAGTATAAAAAAAGCTCACATTTTGTTGTTGCTTGAGAGCATCTCCCTAGAGATGTAATGATGGCTATTTTTTTTTTTGTCATTATTGTGCTCTGAGTACAGAGCACTTTAAATACATTATCTTTGTTAGTCCTCACAGCAACCCAGCAAGGAGGATGCCATTATTTCCATTTTGCAGATGGAGAAAGGGAGACTCACAAAACCATATTGATACCCAATGGCAGGGTTCAAATACAGATCTTCTTGGCACTGATAAGAATTACTACACCATTTTATGAATGGACCTCTTATTAGGCAAGTGGTAAGACTGCTCATTTCTTGAAAAAACTGGACTCCTAATTTGAGTCTGGAAGAAAGACCATCTTGCTGCAGCTCTGAGAGAGACTTCAGGAATGCCTATCATGTAACCAATAGGCAAGGAGGAATTTTCCTTCAGACACAATTGCTTCAGCATGTGCTCAAGACTTTGCATGTACAGTGTCACATGGGAACACGTGTGTGATATGGCTTTGTGCAAAAATTTCAGGAAGGTATGCCTGATGATTTTTCACAACCACATGTAAACCTTAGAAATTGAATTTCATTTTATGAGGTCTCGTAGGAAACCACCAGAGTGAATTTACTAGATATAGCAATGACAAAAATTGATATGAACAAGTTTCATTTGGGAGATGAAGCAAAGTAATAATTTAGTTTATAATAGTTAATTTATAGCTGTTCTCTCCCCCCCCCCCCATCTTTTGCTACTGGGGATTGAACCCAGGTTTGCTTAACCATTGAGACACATCCCCAGTCCTTTATACTTTTTTATTTTGAGACAGGGTCTCACTAAGTTGCTTATGGCCTTGCTAAATTGCTGAGGCTTGCTTTGAACTTGGAATCCTCCTGCCCCAGCCTCCTTAGCTGCTGGCATTACAGGTGTATACCATCACGCCTGGCTCCAGAACCACTTTTTTTGACAGATCTTAAATACCATGATCAATTATATAAACAACGTCACTCCCATTTTAAAAGTATTCTAATAGTAATCATCATTTCTACCAACAGCACAACAACAATAGGTAGTGTTCACTGAGTATTTTTCTGATAGTTTGATGAGAAATGGCTCATCAAATATGATAATATATATATAATTATTAACTCTCTAGATGAAGGAATATAGATAGGTGAGTTGGCCACTCAGGTACCCAGATGGCTCATAATCTGTCTCTAAATGTATAGTGGATCAGGTAAAGATACTTGTATTCCTTTTCTCTGTTGCAGGGTGCAATGCAATGAGTTCATGTGCCAGTATTTCTGAATTTTGAAAAGTAGAATTAAAAATAAATGAAGGCAGGAATGCAGGAAAAAATAAAAAATTGCTTTCTTACTTGTAAGGAGACTATTCCTGGCCATCCTAATTCTTGGGAGTGGGGTAAGTATCAAAAGACTGGGTGTCTTTATTGAGCTCATGTGGTTTGGTTCATAAATAGTTTTAGTCCACAAAATCAAAATTTGGTTAAAAGTTCAAAAGACCTAATCTTCTTTTTATAATAAAATAAGCTTATTTGTAGTAACCTTATATAACTTATTACCAATATTTAATATTAAAAACTTTAAGGTCTTTGAGATATGCAGGATCCTTGCATGTAACTGGCATAAACCTCATTATTTAGGTCTCTTATACGCTTTTGTAATTTCTTTCTGTTTTTTCTCACAAAGACTTGTGTGCATTCCATAAATGCACTTGGTAAATGGAGAAATCAACTGGGAGAAAAACTGCACATTTTTATAATCAACACATTTCTCACACAAGATACATTTCTCTTTTCTTTTTTAATTGGTGCATTATAGTTTTATGTAATGACAAGGTTTGTTGTTACATATTCATATATGCACACAATATAACAATATAAGTTGACCAATATCCCTTCCTAGCACTTCCCTCCTCCTTCATCTCCTCCTACCCCCTGGTTCCTTTCTTCTACTATCTCCCTTTGGTTGTTGTTGTTGTTATTATTATTATTATTATTATTATTATTATTATTATTTACTTTTTCAGCTTTTATTGATTACATGGGAATAACTTAGTATCTTAGAGGTGCAAAATATACTTTACTTTTCTTTTATCTCCCTTTTGTCTCTTCCCCTTTTCCTTCCTATCCTTCCTTCACTCTTCTCTTTCCTAGACTCCATTAGACTTTCTTCAGCTCATCTATTAATTTGCAAGATACATTTCTTAAGAGGCTTCTAAAAGGATTTTCCCTTGGAACAGGCAGATCCTGATTGCTGGTTACCTGTTTGAATTGTGAACAACCTATTCTCCATAGTACCACATAAGTTTCTAGAACTTTGACACAGTGTGTTAACTTCTTCCTGCCTAGACCACTGCCAGAAAGACTCAGTCTTATGATTGTGCTTGATAGGATTTCTGACAAAGTAATGCACATTGTTTGAATGATTGGTTGTCTTGCATACAGGAGTAAGATTGACTTGGATTATATGTGTGGCCTTGAGCTTGTTAACTGACTTCTGTAAGTCTCAGTTTCCTCATCTGAAAAGTGGGGGCAATATTACCTAACTCATGGGATTGTTGTGATAATTAAATGCCATAATCAATACAAAGTGCTTAGCCTAGTGATTGACATAAACTTCCAACATATATGTACCACTTAAGATTGTTCAGTAAAAATAGGGTAAGCTATGCCCTGAGTCCATGTAGATAGACTTATTCATGAAGAATTAGAGCAAAGAGTTTGACAAGAATTAGAGTGTCCCCAAACAGAACATTCCTAAGTAATTTAAGTTTCAGAAGTTAATTTCCCAAATATAGACAGTGTCTTCAGAGGAATCTGAAACGGTGCTTATCAAGTCCTGGAGAATACTTTCCAGCCTGAAAGACACGAAGATGGTCCTGTGGTAGATCAGAGAAAATCTCACAGAGGTGGAGTTCCAGTCGGCTGTGACATTTTACCAGCTCTTTGATGTTGGACACTTTATGTAATGTCTTTTGGCTTCAGTTTACTGAGCCGTGGAATGAGGAATTAATGTGGGTAATCACTCATTTTTCTTCCACTCAAGGTTTCGTATTATTTTACTCTCAATTAGTATAGGTCATAATGAAACTGGATAGTCAGCTTTAAAAAAAGTTACCAGAAATGAGTTTTTTTTTTAATAAGGCAGAGGAAATAAATGAAAATAAAATCAAAACTCCAAAGTAGGTTACTGGAGACTGTTTCTTCCACTTGGAGCCAAGTGACCCTTTTATTGCCTCTCCTTAATTCCATTGGAGAAATGTCCTCGGCTTATTCACAAGCCTAGGATCTTTTGCTTCCTTTCTAGACTGGAAAAAAAAAAAAAGAAAAAAAGAAAATCTTTTAAATTCTTTCACTGCAACAGCAGGAGTGGCCCCAAAGGATGTGGGCACAGGAAACATCTTTGCTTTAATTGTTGCCAGTGCAGCTCTTTTCCCAGTTGCCCTGAGCTGTCACCAGTGTGAATATGTGAATGAATCAAATGAATAGGGAAGATAAATCCAAATAACACTTTTTTTTCCTTCCTTCCAAAGAGGCATTTTGTCTTGAGCAGTCATTTAAACTGAAGATGTGGTTGGCATGGTGCCTTGGAAAAGTTTGCCACTTTCTTTCTATAATACTTCCTGAGAAGTTTTCCTTCCATTTGGTACTTGTTCAAATTGGTTATCGTCATTTTCCTTAAATTTGGGATATACTCTAGAACTGGTTTGGTACCTTTCAGCATTTCAAGGTAACAAGTAGCATTTTGGCTCCTCTTTCTCTGATGGTGTTTTGAGAGCTGTGGTATTTTACAGAAGATAGATGCATCACAAATTACTGTGTGAAAGCTCTGCTTTGAATGAATGGATGAAATGACTGAGGGAAAAAGTCACTTGGCCATGGTGGCGCAAACAGTTAACTTAGGCCTCTAGTACTGAAGTTAGTGTTTTCTCTGCCACACCACATTTCCTTCCTATAGTGGGCTGCGGCTTCCTAATTCTTACGTAATGACTTGAGTTTACCACAGTAGAGACCATCTCCTACCAACATTAGAACCTGAGAACAGTAGAAGGATTTTTCCATCTTTCTGAAGCCATGTTTCTCAGCGAGACTGAGGGTGGTTGGGGTTTACCTCTGTAAAATCTGCCAGAATGTGGCTGCCACAGTCTCTTGAGCCTAAGGACAGTAGAAGAGAAAATTGAAAGCATCCATGGTGGATGCCAGTGGATGGGTGAGATCCAAGTGCAGATAGGGATCTATGTAAGGAGTGAGAATGTGGCACTTGGTCTGAGGTCATCCCGCAGCAGTGCAACTGGCGTAATAAAATATTTTTTCAATTTTTTATTTTGAAAAATTTGTAGATTTACAGGTAGTTGTAAGACACAGTACAGAGAAGTCTTGTGTACCCTTCTCTGTTTCCCCTGTGGTTGCATCTTATGTAACTGGAGTGTAATATCAAAACCAAGAAGTTGACATTTGAACAGTATGTGTATATTATTCCATGTCATTTTGTCATGTTCAGATTAATGTAACTATCACCACCACCATTAAGATACAGAATAGTACTGTTGCCAAAAGGATGATCCTTGGGTTCTTTCCTTCTTTATGGTACTGGGGATTGAACTCAGGGACACTTAAGCACTGAGCCACATCCCCTTTTTATTTTTTTTATTTTGAGACAAGATCTCGTTAACTTGCTTAGGGCCTTGCTGAGTTGCTGAGGTTAGCCTTGAACTTGCGCTCCTCCAGCCTCAGCCTCCTGGGTTGCTGGAATTGCAGGTGTGTGCTACTACGCCTGGCAGGTTATTCCTTTATAGTTATACTCCCTCTTTTTAGACCATTCATAGCCCTGGCAATGACTACACTGCTTCCAGCTCTGTAATTTTGTCATTTCACATATGCTAACTAAGTGAAATAACATAGTATGTGAACTTTTTAGATTAGCTTTTTTTCACTCAGGATAATAGTCTTGAGATCCATCTAAATTGTTGCTTATGATTTTTTATTGTTGAATAGTGTTCCAAGGTGTGCGTGTACCAGTTTGTTTAACATCAACCTGTTAGGAGACTTTTCGGTTGTTTCAAGTTTTGGGCTATTACAAATGAAGTTGCTGTTACCAACAATAATAGTTCTCATTTCTCTGGGATAAATGGAGTGCAATTTCTGGATCCTATGGTAAATGTATGTTTAATTTTTAGAAAAGCTACCAACTTCTTTTTCAAAGTGTTCCTATTATTTTACTTTCCGTTAGTGAACTATGAGTGATCCAATTTTATTTATATTCTCACTAACATTTGGTATTGTCACTATTTTTTATTTTAGCTGTTCTAATAAATCATAGTTCTAAATTTCATTTCACTAATGGCTAATGCTGTTGAATGCCTTTTTCAAATCTTATTTGCCATTTGTATTCTCTTTGGTAAAATGTCTCTTTGTATATTTTGCTTATTTTCTAGTGGAATTTTTTTTAAGTGTTTAGGTTTGGAGTATGTTTTAGATATGAGTAGTCATATGTGTGATTTGCAAGTGTTTTTTTCTAGCCTGTAGCTTATCTTTCTTACCCTCTGCTTTATTGAGGTATAATTGGCAAATGAAGTTGTATAATTTGGAGGGGTACAACATGATGATTTTATATATTTTGTATAGATCTATACTGTGAAATGATTGCCACAATTAAGTTAGTTAACATATCTATCACCTCATCTAGTTACTGCCTTTTATTTTTAATGAGAACATTTAAGATCTTCTTTATAACCGGAGGTGTATACCCTTTGACCAACATCTCTCCATTTTCTCCACCCATCAGCCCCTGGTAACCACCATTTTACTTAATTTCTATGAGTTCAACTCTAAGATTCACACATCAGTAAGACTAGTCTTTCTCAGTCTGGCTTATTTCACTGAGCATGATGACCTCAAGGTTCATTTATGTTGTAGTCAGCGTTTTCATTGCTCCCACTAAAGGACTTGACAAGAACAATTTTAGGAAGAAAGTTTATTTGGGGGTTCATAGAAGGCTGGCTGATTCCTTGGGGCTCAAGGTGAGGCTCAACATCATGGTGGGAGGCATGGCTCCAGGGAGCAGAGAGAAAGAGGTGGGTGGGGAGGGAGACTTCCCATCACATACAAAATATATACTGCAAAGGCATGCCCCCAATGACCCACCTCCTATAGCCACACTACCAGCAAACAGTTATCAGTTAATCCCTATCAGGGGATTAAGTCACAGATTGGGTCAAGGCTCTTATAACCCAATCATTTCACCTCAGCCTTCACATTGTCACATACAAGATTTTGGGGGACACCTTTCACGTAAACCATAACAATTCATAATAGTCCCAACTGGCAGGATTTCCCTCTCTTTTATGGCGGAGTAGTACTCCATTGTATGTGTATGTATGTGCCAGTTTGTCCATTCATCTGTTGTTGGGCACTTTGGTTATTTCCATGTCTTGGCTATTGTGACTAATGCTGCAATGAACTCAAGAATGTAGTCAGTCCTTTAATATACTGTAGATGTACAGAAGTGGGATTTGGATGCTTTGATTTTGAGTTTTAATTTTATGAGGAAACTACATACTGTTTTTCCATAATGGCTTTACCAATTTACATTCCTGCCAGCAATGTACAAGGCTTTCTTTTGGCCACATCTTTGCCAATTCTTATTATATTTGTCTTTTTGAGAACAGATATTCTCACTATGGTTTAATTTGCATTCCTCTAATGATTTGATTACTGTTGAATGTTTTTCATATTCCTATTAGCCATTTGTATGTCTTCTTTTGAGAAAGTTCTAATTCAGGTCCTTTGTCTGTTTCTTTCTTGCTATTGAGTTGTATAAGTTTCTTATGCATTTTGGATCTTATCTCATATCATTATATGGTCTGAAAATATTTTCTCTCATTTCATACGTTGCTTTTTCATTTTGTTTATGATTTTTTGTGCTGTGCAGAAGCTTTTTAGTTTGATATAATCTCATTTAGTTTTGCTTTTTTGGCTTGGCTTTTGGTGCATATCCAAAATATTACTGCCAAGTCCAATGTGAAGGAGCCTTTTCTTTATGTTTTCTACTAGGAGTTTCAGGTTTCAGGTCTCATATTTAAGTCTTCAATCCATTTCAAGTTAATCTTGTGAGTGGCATTAAAATAGGGCTGTGATTTCATTCATTTCCTGACTATATCTTATGCTTACATTCTCTTAACAGGGTTTTTCACAGAGCAAATGTTTTAAGCTTTGATGAAGTCTGATTTATTGATTTTTTTCTCCTATAGATAATACTATATGTATCATATGTAAAGACTCTTCACTAAGCCCTTGTTCCCTGAAGAATTTTTCCTGTTATTTTTGAAAAATATTTTAGTTTTACATTTCAATCTATGATTAATTTCAAGTTATTTTTGTATAAAATGTGAGATTTAAATCAAGGTTTATTTATTTATTTTATTAAGGAGTTAAATGCGTATAAAGTAACAACATGATAAGCATTTGATCCAAATCCAGAGTCACCACCACATTTCCCACACCCCAGTCTCTTGATTCTTCTATATTTCACTCCTATAACAGTTATAAGTGTTCATATATATATGTATATTTTTATATATACACACATATATGTGATTGTGAATTTTCCAGAATTAAATGCTTGCATAAGTATTATTTGACTTCTGGGGGTGGACAGGTAAAGGGTATGCTACATTGTTGATTGTCTTCCTAGAAAGACATTTTCTGCTTGAAAATATATATGTAATAAGTACATATTGTACATGTAAAAGTGTTGCGTTGCCCCCATTTCATGGTATATAATGTCTTCTACAGGGAAGTAGTCACTGAAAGGATAAGAAGAAAAAATTAATATAAATTTGGTACTTTGCTAGAAGCTGAATATTTAAATAAGAGTAAAGAGATTCTAGGCAGAAGAGGGAACTAAGGAGTACCTCTTTCAATTCAAATTTTGTTTCCTGATTGCTGTTTGAGTGTGCTGTACTTAGTTTGGATTGAGAGAGTAAGTGCTGACCACAAGGCAGACTAGAATTGCGTTTGGCATTGCAGGTCTCGCCATGGGCATGGGGTCGTAGTGTAGGGATCGACTTAAGACTGTAACGTGGCGACCAAATCCAGCTTCACATTTCATACAATGCTGTGGTGTGATCAAGTGAGAAGAGTGCATGGAACATTTGTTTGAAGGAAAGCATAATAAGAAGAGAGCACTAGGGTGGGAATCAGGAGGCCTGGCATCTGATGTCAGACCTGCAGTAAGTAGTATAATGACATTCTGTAATTTGTATAACAAATATGATCTGTAGTTTTTTTCCCTGGGTTTGGACTTAAGGTGATTTCTGAAGTCTCTTCCAGGTTTACATTATGTGGTTCTGTGAAAAACAATTAAAAACTGACAATAGTGTGATCTTCATTTTCTCTGCTGATTAGAATATAAAATATGGATGAGAAATGATACCCATGTTTACTGTTACACTCAAGTAGCATGTGTTATGGAAATGTCCTCTTTTATACAAAGTATGTGCTATACTAAGTGTTGCATATATCTGATTTACAATGGGTTCAGTGTTCGATGGATTCTGTCTCTCAAAATAATTTAAGGGATTATAATGCCATGTCAAATATTGTGATGTGGTAGTATTGCCAATGAACTGTTGATTTTTTGTCTTGACTAGTATACAATATCAGTGACTGAGACAAGGGCCATGTGACTTATTTTTTGCTCTTTTTAAAAATTTTCTGAGAATGAGATGACTACATGATACAAACTACTACTTTCTTATATTTCTTGTTTACCTGAATTCAGTTATTGCTCACTGGTACAAGTTCTCATAAAGAGCATTTTCTGGGCCTGGAGTGGTGGCTCAGTGGTTGCAGCACTTGCCTGGCATGTGCTAGGACCCCAGGACCACATGACACATGTCAGAGAAACAAAGGTCAGATGAATAAATAAATAAATAAAATATAAAAAATAATAATTATGTAAAGTCAATTATCTCTCTCTAAAGTAAAAAAAATAAAACATAGAGCTTTTGCTTCTTGTTATGGTTTGAATATGAGATGTCCCCCAAAAGCTCACGTGTGATACAATGCAAGAAGGCTTAAAGGAGAAATGATTGAGTTAAGAGATCCTTAACCCAATCATCAAATTAATCCCCTGATAGGGATTAACTAAATGGTAACTGTAAGCTGGTGGGGTGTGGCTAGAGGAGGTGAGTCATTGGAGATGTGTCTTTGGGGTATATATTTTATATTTGGTGAGTGGAGTATCTCTCTATTTCTTTTTTTTTTTTTTTTTTTAAAGAGAGAGGGACAGTGAGAGAGACAGAGAAAGAGAGAAACAACTTTATTTAGTTTTTTCGCATGGCCTTGGTTGCTCCAACACTCAGTTGTGTACGTGGTGCTGGGGTTTGAACCCGGGTCCTCGTGCTTGTCAGGCAAGCGCCGAAACCGCTGAGCCACCGCTCCAGCCCCTCTATTTCTTGATGTTATCCCTGAGGCCACTTCCCTCTACCACACTCTTCCGCCATGATGTTTGGCTTCATATCAAGTCCTGAGGAATGGAGCCAGCCATCTGTGGACTAAGACTTCTGAAACCATGAGCCCCTGAAAAAACTTTTCATCCTCCAAAATTATTCTTGTCAGGTCCTTTAGTCACAGCAGCCAAAAAGCTGACTGAATCACTTTTTTTTTTTTTTTAAGAAAGACAGAGGGACAATGAGAGAGAAAGAGACACAGAGAGAGAGAGAGAGACAGAGAGAACCATTGAATTATTTTTGTTTAGTTTTTCATTGTTGTAACACTTCATTGTGTACATGGTGCTGGGGTTCGAACTTGTGTCCTTGCACATGCCAGGCAAGTGCTGCAACTGCTGAGCCACTGCTCCAGCCCCTAAATCACTTCTTTTTAAATTTTTTTTAAATAAGAAATTTAGTTATTGTACAATCAAAATGCATATAAAGTAACAATATGATATGCGTATATTCTTAAATCAGAATTATGCCCTATATCACTTCTTTTGAATAAAATCTGTTAAAAAGTTTTGAGAAGCATTTTTTTTGTATTTGAAAAAGAAAAGAATGGAAGAATGATCTGAATTCTTAGGGAGGAAAATGCAGTCATTGATTTGATTAATCAGTGTAGTATAGTATATGACAAGTGGACAGGGAACTGAATTAGGAAAGAGGGCAGACCTAAAAGCTGTTTCTAACTGGCCCAAAACCATGGGAATGTGTACTAAAGTGTGGGCTACCTGTGACTGTGACTGGATTTTTCAAATATGCAAAGAAAAAGGGATTACTATATTTAAAGCAGAGGTCTGACAATGCCAAAGACTAAACTAGTTTATACATTTGATTAGCAAAGGTTTATTATGAAAGTAGTTACCAAGTATCCATGAATTCCCCAAAAGATATAGCATACTTTGTCTTTTGTGATACCCTGAAACCATTTGTTTCAGTGTAACAGCAATGACCATAGCTCTGTTGATTTGTTTTATATTTACCAAATCATTACGGCCCTCATTTTTCCTTTCCCTCCTTCCCTGATCCCCATTTCTCTTTCATTGTCTTAAGAGGCACTTGAGAGAAAACCCCACTGCCATCTTCATGCACTTTGTCATGGTGATATTTCTTGGACTGGAAGGATGATCTAGGTGCGGAGTGTTTGTGATAGCTGAAATGTGTGCAGGGCCTGACATTTGACTCAGGAGAGTCATCATAATGTCACAGGGCTAGACTAGGGCTACCTCAGGCAACTTAAAAAATAACATAAATCTCATGATAATAAAGTAATAATAATATCCCTTGTGTTATTCTTATAAAGATTCAAAGGGAGAATAAATATCATAATGTACAACATAGTCCCTAGTACATAATATATCCTCCCTAATTTTGTAGTATTCATAATGCAAGTTAGAGTACCACTTCTACTTGTAATCTTAAACTTTCTCATTCATAAGATGAAAACAACAATACTAACAACACACAATTGTTACATCAGTTACACAATTGATACATCAGCGAAAATACTGTTTAATAGTATATCTAGACAGAAATGTAAGGCAATGTTACTCAATCCAGTTTAGATAGAATATTTTCTGAAATGTATAACCAAAGATAACGTGTAATATTTGGTCTAACTGCACAAAATGATAGAAACTGTGATGATGATTTCAATATAGGTGAATGCTTCTGTATTCCAGTAGAGTACAAGAAGAGATACCTGCTGGGTATTTATTTGTAGGTGAGAAGCCAACAGGCCCTTGGCAGGATGGCGTGTGAAGGCCATTCTTCTCTCATAGGTGCAAGTTGAGGGCCTCATTACCCTGATTTCCAGGGAAGCAAATGTTAGGCTGTTGGGAGTGGCTTTTGAGTTAGTGTTATTGCTATGTAATCCCCCATTTTCTTTCCTTAAGACTTGGGGCTGGAGATTGTCAGCTTGTACCTGTTAAGAATTTATTGCTATTTCTAGGAATTGGGAGATCAAATCAGATTGGTTATGAAACTCTGATTCCTTTCCTTCTACAAAATTGCCACTGGTTCTGCATGTGTTCCAGATCCTGGGAACTTCCCTGCAGGGCTCAATGTAAGCTGATCCCAGGCTGGTCCATGGTGTCATCCTTTCAGACCCAAGTGAGCTTTTTATAGTCCTCTTGCTACAGATCCCTCTGCCTTTTACTTTTCCATTATGCTACATGAGGAGGATTAATGATCATCTTAAGAGTTTTCTCAGCAGTGTTTTTAGGAATACAGTTTTTTTCTTTTTAAATTTGTCTTAACTTGCAAAGTCTATAAACTTCTGTTGGAAACAACCCTCAGTGATAAGGGTAACAAGAGCAGTGCTAGTGGTAGTATGATGTCATAGGTAAAAATAAGCCTCTATCAGTTATATTTCCCAGAATGGAAATAAAGGGCTTGTACTTGTAATTTAGACTGGGATCATTTTAGATGTTACACTCTTTGCCAGCTCATTACTACTCCTTTAATGGTAGAAAGGCTTGGTTTCTACCAGAAGTATTTCTCACAGAATTTGAGCACTGAAAGGGTTTAAGGGCCAGTTAATCTCCATTTCATCAAAGCAGAAATCCTCGCTATGGTTTTTCTGACTGATCATAATTTACACTCCAAGGGTCAGAGAGTTCATTGCTTTGCATGGTGGTCTGTTCCATTTGTGGACAGTTTTAATTGCTAAAACTCCTTTCAATACATTGAATCAAATTTAGCCTTTCTGTGATTTTGACCCTTTGATTTTAGTTGTGCACTTGATGATACAATTAATCTTTTTTCTACATAACAGCCCTTAAAAATAAAGAATTATAGCATCTCTCCATTTTGGGTGACTTGATGTTTTTATAAGCTGTTTTCTGTTTATCTTCCTCGAATTTATGTCTAACAATGTCAGATGAACCAGTACATTACTTCTTCAAGCTGATCTGTTTGTGTTTATGTCTTTCTGATCCTTTGTGCTTAAACTGCAACTATTACCTTCTGGTGTGTTCTGGTCTTGGAACTCCTTTGCTCTCACCAGTGCTTTTGTTCCTCTTTCTTTTTTGGTATATATCTATATTCTTTTTTTAAATTTATTTTTTATTAGTGCATTATAATTGTACATAATGATGGGATTTGTTGTCACATATTCCTAGATGCACACAATACAGCAATACAATTCAGTAAATATTCCCCACATCCCCTACCCTTCTACTTCCCTACTCCCATCCCCTGATCCCTTGCCTCTCTTCTGGGCCCTGTATTTTTCTTAAAAAACCCAAGTACTGTGTCAGAATTCTTATACCTATAAAGAACATTTTTTATATACATGACTATAGTATATACAGTGATACATTTCCCCTTCTCCTCCCTTCCTATCATCCCTTGTTATTCTTTGATATGTTTGACAATAGGATTAAACATTTACATTATATCTATATTCTTATATTTGGGATATTGCTTTTCTGGTGTTCTCTGCTTTAGTCATTTTGGGTAACTATCTGCCTTCCTACTTATTTTTTTCCTCACAGTTACCTCAATGATGATGCCCCCAGAGGGCCATATGGTCACCCCATTCTTTAGTCAGGGAATAATATTCCTGAGAGTGAGTTCCAGCTGCAGCAGTGGATTATGGATGTGTCGTGAAATTGATCTTAGCAGCTCTTGGGTAGCTGGGCAGGGCTTCAGTGGATTCGCATGTCACGTCCCTCAGTGTGGCATACAGATGTCATTCTCCCTGTGCTCCATGCTGGGCCAAATCCTTAAGCCCTGTGTGAAAGATTCAGCATAAAGTACTGCTAAGTTAGTAATGGGGTAGGGCTAGGTATTTTCCTTCACTCCACATAAGTGAGGTAGTCATTTAGTTGAGAGGAAATGAGACTTTCTTGGCATAACACATACTTTGTGAACCCATCCTGGCTACCTTTTAAATTGAAAGAACAGGTGTGAGTGTGGATGGGTGCTTTTCACCCTGCCACAGTCCCCAGGTTCACCTGGGGAGTGTGGAGGCAGATTGCCTGTGTTGATTACAATCCTCTCATTAGATGTATGTGACCTTAGAAAGATATTTCAGGCAAGTTCAGTAGAGGCTGGGGCTGGGTGAAGCATCAGAACAGGAGTCTGTTGATTTTCCACCCCTGCTTATCCTTCAGGTACAGGCAAGTGGGGAAATGTTAAGAGAAATGAAGTCAATATCTGGAGCACTAGAGAAACCTGACTGCACCGTAATGGCCAGTTGTAAAACAATTCTTGTATCACTCTATGAGATGTCATTGAAAAGATGTATTTAAAGGAAAAGTTAAATATTGATTTCTTTGAACTTTGTCTACTCTATTTCAGAATTTGTACTTAGATTAAATTTTAGTGGGAGGAATCATTTCCTTCTCTGCTTTCTGGTAAACAGTTTTCCATAGTGACACATGCTTGCTATGATGGTTGTGAGTTTTCTTTTTTTTTTTTTTTCATTTTGGAAGAAAGCCAGGGGTGCTTAACCACTGAGTCACATCCCTAACCCTTTTTATTTTTTATTTTAAGACAGTGTCTCACTGAGTTGCCTAGGATCTTGCCAAGTTGCTGAGGCTAGCTTTGAACTTGCAATCCTCCTGCCTCAGTCTTCCAAACCCCTGGGATAATAGGTGTGTGCCACCATGCCTGGTGATTGTGACTTTTCTTAACAATACGTTGAAGCTGTTATTATTAAGCTTAAATTTGTGTCAGAATTACTTGGAAATAATGTTAAAATTCAAATTTCTGAGTCTCACTTCCAGAAATTGTGTGTAAGTTGGGGTGGAGTGCACAAGTGTTTTATAGAAGCACTCCATGTGGATTGTCTTGTATGTGGTCAGAAGACCAAATACTGGAGAGCATTGGATATGAAGGATGATTCTCTTCTATTTTCCAGCTGGTGGATTCTTTGTATTGTATTGTCAAAGGATAATTTGCTTTGGAGACTTGTATTTCCCCCCAGCAGGTGTCTCTTCTTGTACTCTACTGGAATACAGAAGCATTCACCTATATTGAAATCATCATCACAGTTTCTATCATTTTGTGCAGTTAGACCAAATATTACACATTATCTTTGGTTATACATTTCAGAAAATATTCTATCTAAACTGGATTGAGTAACATTGCCTTACATTTCTGTCTAGATATACTATTAAACAGTATTTTCGCTGATGTATCAATTGTGTAACTGATGTAACAATTGTGTGTTGTTAGTATTGTTGTTTTCATCTTATGAATGAGAAAGTTTAAGATTACAAGTAGAAGTGGTACTCTAACTTGCATTATGAATACTACAAAATTAGGGAGGATATATTATGTACTAGGGACTATGTTGTACATTATGATATTCTCCCTTTGAATCTTTATAAGAATAACACAAGGGATATTATTATTACTTTATTATCATGAGATTTATGTTATTTTTTAAGTTGCCTCTTTTTTTTTTAAGAGGGGAAGAGAGAAAGAGAGAATCAGTTTTATTTATTTTTTTCATTTGGCCTTTGCTTCTCTGACACTTAGTTGTATATGTGGTGCTGGGGCTTGAACCTGGGTCCTCGTGCATGCCAGGTAAGCTATCAAACCACTGAGCCACCTCTCAGGCCCTTAGGTTGGCTCTTGATGAGGTTAAGTAACAGTGACTTCTTGAGGTCATTCCTTTAGTAAATGGCAGAGACATGATTTGATCTGGGTTTGTCTGACACCAGAGTTCATGCACTTACTTTGGGTAGTGCGAAGGCAGATTGCCTGGGCTGATTACAATCCTCTAATTAGATGTCTCTGTCCTAAGAAGGTTGGTATTTCCAGGCAAGTTACCAGTACACATTACAACAGGTTGCCAGTATACATTGTAAAAAGCCGGGTTACTGCTCACTCTAGAAAGAACAGAAAGTAACAGAAAAATCTAAGACATTTCACATATAAATATTAAAACCAAATGAAAGGAAACAGAATTGTTTAGTTTTAGAAAACTTTAAAAAAGGAGTGGTTATAATGGCATGTTAGCCATTCAAGAAGCAGTAGGATTGTCCTACGTCTCATAGGCTTTTGAGTGTTGTTGAGCCTTTCTTTTATAGGAACATACTTCTATTACTAAAACCACCTGGCATTTGACCTTCACGCTTATGTCCTTGGCAGTATTGTCTTTATATCTTCCATGTGTGCTGTGTTTAGCTTCCATCAAATATGTCTTGTAGTGTTGTGCTAGTGCTTTCTCCTATTGATAGAAAAGTCTCATTGATACTGTATTTATCCTGTGTTTCCTTATAAAAGTTCAAAAATCTTGGTTTTGGTAGTTTTGGTTGCAATTCAATGATCACTTTCAACACAGAAGAAATCAGGAAATATTATTTCTTTCTCTGAATGCTTTATTTTTTGTCCCAAAGCTACTCTGAACTATCAGTGATAAAGTCTATTACCTATTTTTCACCGAGTCATTATGAATAAATGACTTACAGCATCTTTTTTTAAATCCCAAGTCAACCTTTTATCATGACCTCTTTTTATCTATTATTAATGGTGATGAAAATTCTCAGGAGCTAGTCTGTTGCCTTGCCCTGACCCTTTTTAAGTTCTATACTCACCAAAATGCATTTATCAGCTCTCCATATCCGCCTGGCTTGTAATACTTACCAATTGCATATTAGTATCTCTTGGTTCTCATAGTCTGGGGTGCTAAATCAGAAAGGTGTAGCACCTGCATGGCATGCATAATGAATGGCTTTTTACTTGAATTGATTCTGTATTGCATGATGCTTTACTTGAAAACTGAGTGAAAGATCTGGGATAGATCGATTTAGGCCTATGTTTCTGAGTGCTTTTCTTTCAGGAAAAATCTCTGAAAATTTCAGATCTCTGCTTTTTTTTTGGAGGCAGTAAGTCCATGTAGCACTTGGAGTTGCCTCAAAGAAAAGCTGGAGAGCAAATGAAAGGCAGGGTCTCCAGAGGGGCTTTAGGGGTGTCTTGAGCAATCAGGCCAGTATCCTCACATGAAGCCTTTTATATAGTTTATTTGTTTATACAATTGAAAATGTGGATAAATAATATGCAGAATTCAGTGCTTTTTCCCCTCAACCATGCCATGTGTTAGAGGAAGTTAATTCTAATTCTGTTTTTCCTCTCCGTGTATTAATGACATCAAAATGTACATAACCTTTTATCTTTGAGTGAGATACGAAGTGCTTCCTGACTTTTAGGGAAGCTGATGGAATTACATTCTAGTTGTCAGACTTGAGGAACTGAAGCCGAGGCCTGTGCTGACCTTGGGAATGTGCTTTGTTGTACTTCTGGGAGTAGCACTGAGCAAAGCAAGTTGCAGAGCCAAGATTCAAATGCAGGCAAGGAGTAAATTAGTAGGTTAGGTAAGAATTATTCCCTTTTCTTCCAGCAGATGGACAAGCTAACAAGAAAATCTTGAGAAAGGAAATAAGCTCATTTGAAGAGAAACAGAAATAATTTAAAACTTTTTATTAAAGGGAATGAGATCCCTTTTGACTAGGGGTGAAAATGTGCTTTGGATGTGTAGTGTTTCTATCAGATTTGGGTATAGAATTATGGCATTGGCCAGCAATTCTAATTACTTTATTAATTAACAACTAATTATTAGATGCCTGCAGGTACTATACTATAAGTAGTGCCAAAATATTCTAAATATTCATATGTAAGAACTAAAATACTATTATTATTAGAGGTATTCCCTGCTTCAAAGGATTTTTATAATGTAGCAGAGAGATAAGGTATGCATCTGACTCAAGTCAAGAACACTTTCAAGGTAACATATCAGAACTGGGAAAAGTGGTGTAAATTGAATATCTTAAGTATTGAGAGAGAAAGGGAGTGATGCTAAGGATATGGGCCCAGCTGATGATCGATGTGAATTTTGAATTGTCAGACAGAAGTAAGGTTTGTATTTCAAGTGGGAAGAGAGGTATGTCTGAGGGCACAAGTTTGGAAATGACAGCAAGCCATGTGTGGTGGTTGTCTAAGCATACTGGGTTGGTTGAAGAGGCACCTCCATGGCCATGGAGAAGTTGTAATGAATTTGATTATTGATTTGATGCAGTAGACATTAGGAAAGCATCACAGGTTCTTGAATACTTTCAGTGTGCTGGCAGTGGTAGATACTGTAATTATTTAGGCAGCAATGCGCCAGGGTGGATTGGAAGAGTAGTGCTAGAGTTGGGGAGGAGAGTGTTAGGGGCTATTTTATAATGCAGTTATAAAGCAATAGGGATTTAGTGTAGGATGGTGGGAAAATGTGCAAGGGTAGAAAAGAATTGAGCTAAGTTCAATTCAACTATCAGGGGTCATAACCTGAGACAGTTTAGGAACTGATGATGGGATCACAGTTTGAGAAGTGGAGCACTGATCATTGACTTTTGAGGGGCCTATACAAGGTGATAGTTCAATAGTATGTTTCATGTTGGTGAATGCTGAGGGAAAAATGCAGAAAGCTGAGTTCTTGAACTTTAGGAGCTATTGCCAGCCAAGGGGGTGGAGGCAGACAAAATGAATAGTCAGCAAATGAGACAAAGAGGTTGTAGAAGAACACAGAGAACACTCAGGGAAACCATGCGAGGAGAGAATTTCAATAGTGCTAACTGAAGCATAGAGGTCAAGGAGATTGAAGACTTGAGAAAGGCCTATCGAATTTGTGAAGGGAAAGGTCTTTGGAGACTTAGAAAAATTTGTTTTCAGTGAAGTTTCAGTGCAAAAGTGTATCAGGGATTTTCTAGGTATTCTGCATGACAAGGAGATTAATGTTTAATAAATCCCTTCTGTAATTGCTTCTGCACATATGACTGGATATCTAGGTCTACGTAGTCCAAGGAAAAACTGTGTAGTCACATCAGAAAGGAATTGAGGTTAGATTTCTTAAATTATGCAAACCAATCAGGTGATTCGTTGTTTTATGTGGGAGAGAAACTCCCAAAGCTGAACTCTTAGACTTGTTTGGATTCACAAGATCATAGTGTCTCTGAGGAAAATCTTTGGGAAAATGTAAAACCCAGGCAGTGTTTAAAAATCTTCTTATTGGTTCTGTTAGTTGGTGAAGAGTAAAGGGGTGAACTTGGTGTATTTGTCATGGATTTTGAATTGTGTAAAATAATTAAATCGGATTATAGTTTACCAAACTAATGAAAGTTTACTGATATAGAAGTAGAGGAACCAAGGAAATTTTGGTCAAGATTGAATCAAAGCTCTGAATTTAATGACCTACAATTAATGCCATGACAAAAGGTCATGAGCATTTTATGAGAAATAATAGTATAGTTGAATCAAAGGAGGTGATAGATTAGATATAGCCAAAAATTTGAACTTTATAAGGCAGGAGACACTTTCTCATAACTCAAGGGGAAATATTTGTGGAAAGAAAATAAGATTTTAAAATTATTTCTGCTCAACTAATTAGTAATAATTTTAGTGATAAGTCCTGAAACTATATGACATGTTCTAACTTAGGTGTAACTGGATGAGAGTGTTGGGCTTTTATGGTGACTTAAATATATGATTTTGAATTTATAATGAATTACAAAAAATTACTTGAGAGGGAATGGAAGCAAAGGTGGTATTAAAAGTTTCTTTTTTTCATCTGCCTTTTTATTTTCTGTTGTTAGCTCATTATTCTTTATGTTCTGATGGTTGTTGTCCACAGTCAACTAGGGGAAAAGTAGCTGAGGGTATGACTTTAATGTTTCTGTAGATTTTCATGTCTCTGAAACATGAATTGCCTGTGCCATTTCTCTGATACAAAATGTAGTTTTCCAGAACTCTATAAAATTTATATTAGATAAGCAAATTTGAAACTCTTTATATAAGCAAACTTGAAACTATACTTAAACTTGGGTCACACAGGATTCTGAATTTTTCCTGGTTATGTCTGTTCAACAGAGTACTTGATCCGAGTGTCCTGTCAGTAGGCTGCTGCTTGATTTTTTTTTTTTCAGAAGTTGAGGTTACAGAATATATTTTCAATTGAGCCAACATTTTTGAAAAGGCCTAGAAACATTCCTAAAATTTACTTATGTGAAGTATACCTTGTTACCAGAAAGAGTTAAGGTGATGTATAGTTATTATATAAACTGAAAGATTACAAAATACATTATAAGTTGGGATAAATGGGTGAGAGAAAGAGACTTACATGGTGTCAGGAAATAACAAGAGTAGTCATGATCATGTGATTTATTTTCCACTTGGATATTCTGGTATTTTTCTATCTGCTGGACAAAATATGAAATGCAATTACTCATTCAATTTGTAGACACCATGACTTAAAAGTAAGCCACTTGCTTAGGAGAAGCACAAGTATTACCAACTTAACATCCAGAAAGAAATATGAAGCATATTGTGTATCTCAGCAAATGATGCCCTTGAGACCAGTCAAGTTTACTCACTTTCATTGAGCGAGCTCCTTGAGTTCATAGTCTTTTATGTGGCATCACATGAAAAGGTCCTTTTGCAAAGTCAGTTCGGTGGCCCATCTTCATGGTCAGCTGGATAATTCTTTTAGTGTTTATATTTGTTGTCATGACTTTTCACCTTGAGGTGAACTTTCAGGGTGTACACTGCAACTTATGAGATACCCTTCCACTCTTGGTGTGAACACTCAGGTTGTGAGCATTCGCTGGGTGAGCTGCCCTCTCACATGGAATTGGCAGGAAAGGTGAGCTTTCATAACAGCAGAGGGTTAGGTCATTATTACACAATCAATTTTTTGAGTACACAAAGAAATTCTGAGGAAAAAGCAAGGGTCTTTAGTTCTCCAGTGGTTATAAGGAAGAACTTACTTGATAAGGATTTCCAGAAATAGTTTCCACACCCTGCCACCCAATCCAGAAAAGTCTATTATTTCTTTCTGGAAAGAGCTGGAACATTCAGGAAAATGAGTAAAATAAGTAATAAGATGTCTATGAATTTAAGGGAGAAGCAGATTGCTCTAGTGACAAAAGGTTTGCTCTGTAGCTGGCTGGGTCAGCAGGAGGGCAGATCCCCCACTCCCCCACAGGTGTGGAGCTCCTCTTTGGTTCCAGCTTCGCCTGCTGGCCTGCCGTTTGTATTTCCCTTGGCGAGTGACCCAGGCTGTTGGAGACCTTGGTAAACTCATCATATTAGATCATGGGTGACGCAAGTGCATGTTTGGATGTTTTTAAATTGGTTGGGCCCTGGCTAGGGGAAGAATGTATGTCTACAACTGGCCCTGGAAATAGAGAAAACATGTTTGATATGTTTTTTATGGCAATGGAGAGGGTAGTAATATTTCTTTTGCAGTGAGCTAGCAAGTGTGCCTGTTAGGAGAGCATTCCTGAACACGATGAATCAGAGGATCATTATCTTGGTTTAAGTAAGAGATTTAGAAAATGCTATGAGGGAGATTTTGCCATAAATTATGGAAGATTCATATGCCATTGATTTGAAGACTAAAGACAGGCATTACTCCTTACTAAATAAATTTCATCCTATGTTCTTTTTAAATTTAAACCTTAGAATTTGCAGCTTTAAAAGTAGTTGGTTTTCTTCAACCCCATGATGTGTAAACCTTACATGGTACCCAGAATTTTTATAAATATTATATGTAGAGTTATAGTTAATTTAAGCATGAGAAGTTACCAGTTAAAAAAGAGAGTGTTTTTCTTTGCCAAAAATTCAGTTTTCTTCCATAAAATAGATTATTTATGACTTACTGTTTTTCTGAGACTCCTTACTATCTTCTCAGAATCCCAGGCAGTTTAGATCTGCTGAAGGTAAAAGGTACATTTATTTAGAACTTAAGTTTTTAGGTTTAGTTGATTGGGTGAAACAGTTTCAATGATAGATGTGGTGAACAGTGCTCATTTCTGTAGGGGATGATTATTGGAATTGTAGGCAGTTGAAGATGAAGGACTGAGGTTTAGGAAAATATGGTTATAAATGTGGATTAAGGAATTACCTACTTAGATTGTGAGTTACTTCCCATCTTACTGTAGCATACAGAAACTGGGAATTGTTGCTATACTCTTCTGCCCTGGGGATGATGAGGGATTATCTCTTGATCTTAGGGGACAGGTTGGACTCTGGAGCTACAAATCCTTAGTGTTTATCTAGCAACCTATGGACTAGTGTGCCTTATGCTTTGGAATATACAGTTTTCTTCTTATCACCCACAGAAGAGATTTTCAGGGGCTTTTAATTTTTCTTTCTTTCTTTCTTTCTTTCTTTCTTTCTTTCTTTCTTTCTTCTTTCTTTCTTTCTTTTTCTTTTAAAGAAAGGGGACAGTGAGAGAGAGAGAAAGAGAGAAGCAATTTTTATTTAGTTTTTCATGTGACTTTCATTCCTTGGGCATTTTGCTGTGTACTTGGTGCTGGGGTTTGAACTCGAATACTCACGAATGCCAGGCAAGCACCCTTAACCACCAAGCCACCACTCCAGCCCCTTTAATTTTCTTTTCTTTTTCTTTTTTCCTTTAATTTTCTTAAGAGGAAGGCAATCATAAAATCAAATCATCCTTTTCCATAATACTTCAAAGCTTCTTGGAGAAGAAATTGTTTGCTGATCCTCTTGTCTTTTCACTCGGAGTAAGGAAGCCTTAGTGTTGTCTCTTAGTTCAATTAATGTGTGCTATTATTGTAGCATCGGTCCAATCTTCCTTTTCTACATTATATCATTTAGTGTCATAGAGCATTTCAGTGTTATAAGAAATGTCTGGTAAAAGGGTAAATTTCTGGTTCTTCAAGTTTATTTTTATGCAAAGTTGGATGTATTTTCTGTTTGGGGGCCATTATTTTTAGACTGTACTGAAATGTTTTAAATATCAAAATACTTTCAGGGAGACTGAAATTTGATTTAATTATTTCTGCTGATTATGTGTGGTATCTCCTTACTATTTTCTTAATTTAAAAATGCTTTAATTATGTGTGTTTGGCATGTTTTGGAGGTGATAGTCTCAAATAATTCTTCACTTACTAGACATACTTAAATCTACTTTCTCAGAAAAAATGTCTTCTGTATTTGAAATCTGTTGTTTTATAGACTTAGTTTTTCTTACTGACTAGGTAATAGAAAACAAAGGATAGAAAAGAAGAAATTATCCTAGATGGGTATTACTTGGTTCTCTCATCTGGATTTTTAAAGTACTATTAGAAAAAATATCCCCTAATCATTAAAGATAACATCTGATTTTTGACAAAGGGGGACAAAATATTACATGGAGAAGTGACAGCGTCTTCAACAAATGGTGCTGGACAAACTGGTCTTCCACCTGCAGAAAGTTGAAATTAGACCCATATCTTTCTCCTTGCACAAGAATCAAATCAAAATGGATCAAGGAGCTTGGTATCAAACCAGCTACATTGCAACTGATAGAAGAAAAAATTGGTCCAACACTTCAACATTTAGGAGTAGGCAAAGACTTTCTCAACAG